>CATIWR010073772.1:0-53507 GCA_949677035.1 Omphalea diandra | reverse complement strand
AGAGTTGATGGACGAGGAAGAATTTGATAAGATGATGGAAGAACGTTACAAGGAGGGTTCTAGTTTTGTTAGATTTGCTGAAGATGCTTATGAGGCTAAATCAATGGAAAGGAATTCTCTTTTTCCATCTGCTAGGGATCCGATTATCTGGAAGGTTAAATGCATGGTATGATAATTGAGTACATATTCTACAAATTATTAATTCTTGCTATGTAGGTTTGTTTTACACTTTTTTAACAGTATCTTTTGCTCCCCATTCTTGTCAATTTTTTCACCTTGAATTTCATGGTTGTAGGTTGGGCGTGAGAGGCATTCAGCTTTCTGCCTTATGCAGAAGTTTGTTGACTTGAAAGCTCTTGGCACCAAACTGCAGATAATTTCAGCCTTTGCTGTTGATCATGCAAAGGGTTTTATTTATATCGAAGCTGACAAACAGTGTGATATTAATGAGGTAATTTATATTCATTCTGGTTTTGATACTGTTACTATCATATCTTTATCGGTCATTATTAGTATATTAGCAAGTTCTTTCATTTGTTCATGTACAACTTCAGGCATGCAAGGGGCTTTGTATCATATACTCTACTAGAGTAGCACCAGTTCCAAAAAATGAAGTTTCTCATTTGCTCTCTGTTCGAAGCAAATCTAATGTAGTTAGTGAGGGCATGTGGGCCCGTATCAAGAGTGGGAAATACAAGGGAGACCTTGCACAGGTTTGTGTTCTTCTTGGTTGGTTGAGTTGCTTTGTGTTGGATTTTTTATACTTCTTTACGCAACACTAATTTTTTTCTTCTCTACAGGTTGTTGCTGTAAATGATCCACGGAAAAGAGCAACAGTGAAGCTTATTCCAAGAATTGATCTACAAGCAATGGCTCAAAAATTTGTAAGATTCTTTTCATGCATGGGAAAAAAGTTGCAAATGTTCTTTATGTGTGAATTAGTAGATTCTTTTAGTATGTTGGTGAATTTGGTGCATGAATATTTTCCATGGCATGGTTCGCATGATGAATAACTGATTTGGGAGTGGTAATGCAGTAAATCAATTTGTGACATACTTTTCTGATTTATAAGATATTAGAGTCATATATTGATTGGATTGTGGAAATTCCATAAAGCACTATGGATGAGCCACCATCTAACTATTGAAGGGATAATTATACAGGAATAATACTCACTTTTTAATATAGTGTTTCTCTTTTTTTTTTTATTCGGTAAGCCATCATACTTTCTAAAACATCTCACCCAAGTCCTTCATTGTTGGAATATCATAGGTAGACGTCAGAGCTGGTTGTGGGGCCCATTCAAATTTTAAGGTCCATATTAAATAAAATATTATATAATAGTATTAGGTTAGATTTCTATACATGTTAGGGACCCTAAGACTAACAGAAACTATTCAACCTGCTGCAAATTGAGTTTTTTTTTTTTTTTTTTTTTTTTTTTTCCATGTAATTTTCCTTCCTTTCATGTTTTAGTTCTCCAAGTTTACTCTCTGTTTTATTTTGACTTGGCATTGTCTTAGACATGACCTGATGTGTTTGCAAATTGGGCAACTCCAATTGCTAGTTAAAAAAGTCCGTCTACAAAGGACTAATATATAGAGTTTTTTAGTAAGTATGGGAATTACTTACTAAAAAAAAGTTTGAAGCCTCAACTACGAAAGTGAATAATTTTCGAAGACTCCTTGTGCAGCTGTCCTAAGTATAGAAGAGTGTGCTAAAAGGCTAAAAAGCTGTTGACTGCTTGTAGTTTCTCTCATAGATAATGCTGTTTTTGATGGCATAAATTAGGTGTTTAGATCTCAATTTGATGGCATAAATTAGGTGTTGCTTTGTCAAAGCTTGTATAGATTCTGGTGTAGTAAATGTATTTTTGAATTGAACTGGCTCTTTAATCAATTGGGATGCTGCAAAACAAAGATATTGCTAACAAGTAGAATTACCAATTTATTGATTGAGGCCGGTTTAAGGCTTGAGTAGTTGGGACTATGGCTTTGATCATTTTGGTTGGATTGTCTTGAATATGCCATCCAATGGTATTTTCGTGGTGATGCTTGTGCTTTTAACATTTACCTTTTTCCATATGTTGACCATTACTGTCTATCTTGTCTTGCAATGGACGAGGAGTTTGATGGATAGAAAAAATAGAAACTGGAGTACAACATTGGTAACAATGGTATGAACATATCCATCATGTTATCCTGGATTTTCTCAGAACTAATACTTTCATGAAATTTATGGCTTGAATTTTAATCTTATGTTCAGGCTGTTTATCTAGTGAACTCTTTTATCATTTTTTTGAGTGCAAATCATGAATTGGCTGATCCTACAATATTCTTAAAATTATATATTCTGCCCCAACATACAACCAAAAAGTAAAATTTATTCTTAAATTTGTCTCTAATTTATGTGTTCTAATTTAATTCTATGCCTTAAACATCATTTAGACCAATGGATATTATAAATTGCTTATGAATTTGCAAATGTAACCACATAACATGGTAGCAAAACCATAGCCATTGCCTGTAGAGATCTCTCTTGGATCTTTTTTTTAGCTAGCGTTGACTTTTCTTTGTCGTCGATGGTACTCAACTCAATCTCTTTACTCTCTATCTTTTGTTTCTTTTTTTTTAATAATTTTTTCATTCATAATAAATAACTAAATTATATTTTTATCTTATTTGTATGAATTAGTCAAAATTTATAGATTTTGATAGTAAAATATCTTATGTTTCTTTAATAGTGAATTTGAAAAAGCATACAACAAATCAAAGATGTACGAAAGAAGATTCTATAACTACTAAGGTTTTAATATCTGGAGATAAATCAAGGTCTTTCAATAATAAAAGTGAATTTATTTGGTTGAAAATTCATTTAGGATTTTATATTAGATTTGTTTTTCTTAGTTGTTTGTTAATTTTATTGATGAAATCTTATGTGTTTTATTTTGTTTCCCTTGATGAGAGTTTGTTATTTTCTTTTATGATAGTTTGTTTATCTTTTATCATAAGAGTTAAGAAGATGTTGAGTTTGATATTCAAAAAATCAGATTCGCTTAGTGTCGCCACCGAATGAAATGTGTTTTTTGTCGATGTGCCAAACATAGTCAATGTGCTATATACAATTGTTTCATCAACATGATAATTGAGATTCATAGGAAAAACTCATTTTTTAAAAAAATTTATATGCATTTCTTGAATGTAGTCAAAATTATTTATCTATTACAAGTTGTACTTATTAATTTTTATTAATAAAAGATTTTTTTATTTCAAAAAAAAAATAATGGCAGCAACACAGGCAACAATATATAGATGGATGGACAAAAGAATTTCTAGCTATTTATTTATAAAGCACCACTTAAAAAATTTTGATTTTAAAGAATATTTGATACAAACAAGGTGAAATTAGCTTCTTTTCTGTTTGATGAACGCAAATCACAAGTATAATTCAAAGATTAAGATGATGATAAATCCTTAAATCTAAACTAGATATCTAGAAAATTTGTTTCTAGCAATCTGGAGTATATGATTTAAGTTGTGTTAATCTTAATCCTAAATAAACCAAGTAATTCAAGAGCTTAATTGAACTAATTTTGTGGAATTATCAAACTCACTTAACAATCTTCCCAACTCCACTTAATAACTCAAAAATAGAATCAATCTTAGAAAGCTTTTAAGCAAAAATCACGTGTTCTCTCATTAATAACTAAATAGAGGCTTAATTACCCTTTGCAAATGTTAAGAAAACTCTAAAAAACCCCTGTCTAAATCAGCCTTACATGTTTTGACTGAATTTACAACTCCTAAATCTATTAGGAGAACTAATCTCAGTCTCACATAAAGACTAAAAGCAAATATCCTATTAGTTGCTATGATTTAGCCTAACTGATTTCTAGTATTAAAACACCTTATTTCAAGGTTCCTTGCACAAATAAATAATTAACTACAAAATTCTAACTAAAAGTAACATGATATTCAACCAATTAGGAGAATTTCTTATGGCAATAGGAAGACAATGCCAACTAAGCAAATATAGTATGGTTCTTTAACATTTGGGCTCAGTTTCATGCTATGGCATAATGGTGTTGCACTTTAGTTCTTTCCATCAATTGAGCTCCATTGGATTAAATTAAGCACTCTACTTGAAGAGTCCAAACTCTTATCCTCATGCATTTGGGTTTCATGCATCCTTGGTCTATTTAGGCCAATTCTTTCCATATCTTTCCTTGTATAAAAACTCCAAGTATATCTTTAAATTTCTTTAGCTTTCCTTTTGTAATTCGGCCTTGAAGTTATAATACATCCTTATTGGACTTGACTTGGTTGAATGCATCAATATTGGAAAATAAAAGTTTATTTGATAAATAAATTGAATAAGAGATTACAATAATCCAATGCCCATGAAATTTAAAATCACAAAGCCAAGTAAAAACAATTATAAACCAAACCCAGAAGCAAACCAACAATAAACAAGCAAACCTCTTGATCTGCAACTGTAAAGCAGTGAAAAAAAGACCCCTCAAACCCAGTAACAGGACCCAGAAATAGATTAAGGGAAGAGAAGAGATAGAAGGGAACTAGGGAGGAAGGAGATAAATCTCAGGCACATGGTTGCCGGAAATGAATAGACCATCAACCAGTGACTGCAGTGTTGGTGATTTGGTCAGATCCCAGTGACCTCAGCAAACTTTTCGATGATTTTCCAGCACATCGACACCGAGTTATGTTAGATCAGGCAACTGGGATTCTGGTGGTGGTGGTGGTGTTTCTGGGTAAAAGTTGCAGATGACGGTTGATGTTAGAAAGGTGCGCCTTTCCTGTGCCTAGCAATAGCAGCAGGGGTGCGCCTAAGGTACCAAGTTGAGTGCCTCAGTGACAGCGCCCTTCTTCGGCCTTAGGAGGCATAGGGCCATGTGCACGTTGCGCCTAAGGCATGCCTTTGATAACTATGATAAAACATATGATTGAACTTTTCAAGGCAATCTCTACCTTGTGATTGGTCAAAAGGAACCCCCATTACTGAGATAGGCATTACTAAATCAAGATACAATAGCCTTGGAGATGTTCTGTGGACAAGTAGCAATAGTTATCATGTTTAGGAAAACATACTTCTCTTCGTTTTTTTGGTTAATAAATAAACAAGTAATCAAAAGAACACAATCTGTGTGAAACAGAATGCAGTGAATAGATAAATACAGATGTCAGGCCACACAAACTGGGGTGGGCAATGTGATGTTAATTGCCTTGAAGCAAGAAATTGGTTATATCCTGTTATCAAGCATACACCCATGACTAGTTTGTTTGTTTATTTCAAGTCTACATTGTTTTGTGAAGTCATATTATATCTTTTACAGAGTTTAATTTGGGCATATAAATGTTGACAGATATATTTTAGTTGGGCACTTATAGTTGTGCAACTTTCTTTGCGGTCATGAAACATATTTTAACAGTACAAATTTTTTCCCCTTGTATCATCTATTTCATTTTTATAGGGTGGGGGAGTTTCCATGAAGAATGCTGCAACACCCGCTCCAAGATTGATCAGCTCAAGTGAACTTGAGTAATATATGCAGTTTCAAATCTTAAATAAAAGTCTTTGAATGCCACAAGATCCTACATAACCTGTACATTTCATCTGTGTAGGGAGTTTCGGCCCCTTATTCAATATAGACGTGACCGTGATACTGGCATGATGTTTGAGGTTCTTGATGGTATGATGCTCAAGGATGGATATTTGTATAAAAAAGTTTCTGTAGATTCATTAAGCTGCTGGGGTGTTATGCCATCAGAAGAGGAGCTGCTGAAGTTCCAGCCTTCTGAGAATAACGAATCTGATAACTCAGAGTGGCTTAAACAGCTCTTTGGTGCACGAAAGAAAAAACATGTGATTGGAAACGATAAAGCCGGTGAGAAAGGAGAGAGCTTATCAGGTTCTGGCTTGCAAAATGGCTTTGCACTGTACGATCTTGTGTGTTTTAGGTAAGTTCAGCACAAATTGCTGATCCTGTATCACCTGATTATGCATGAGTCTCCCATTCATTGATGGTTTGTGCCATTGCAGTCGCAAAGATTTTGGTCTTATTGTAGGCATTGAAAAGGATGAGTATTACAAGGTAAGTAGCCTTTTTTTTTTTTTTTTTTCCTGCATTCATTTTAGCTGTTCTGTTGGTTGCTTTATTGTCAATTATTGTTTTAGATCAGGAATGATGCTCTTTTAAACTGACTGTTGATTTCTTTAACATTGATGCATTAGATTCTAAAAGATGGACCAGAGGCACCAGTTGTAGTGACTGTAGGACGGCGTGAGTTAAAAAACGGACCATCTGATATGAAATTTACTGCTTTAGATCACTGCAAGAGAACTATATCAATCAGCGATACTGTCAAGGTTTTGGAAGGTCCATTAAAGGTTTGGCAATGGCTGTGCATATTTTGTGTTATAAATGTGATCAAGTAGTGAATATCATGTTCATTTCATGTCTCTTAAGTTTGTCTCACTAGTTTTTGTACTCTTTGCAGGATAGGCAAGGAATTGTTAAGCAAATCTACAGAGGAATTGTTTTTATGTATGACCAGAATGAGACGGAAAATGGTGGTTATTTCTGTTCTAAAGCTCAGATATGCGAGAAAATCAAGCTTTCTTTTGATGCTTGCGCAGAAAAGGTTTAAAGTTTGAAACAATCAATTGTGTCCATTTGCCTTTGTCTTTTTCGATATTGGCATCTAATTTTATTTTATTTTTTTCCCTCATTTCAGGGTAGTGAGTCAGGTGCCCTAGGCTTCGAAGATTTCCCATCATCTCCCAAATCCCCTCTTTCACCAAAAAGACCATGGCAAACAAGGGAAAACAATGGGGACTGTATGTGTTCAATTTTTTCCAATGCTCTTAGCTTAGAATCTATTGTTGATTCCTTCCCATTGATTTTGTTATTTTAATTGCAGTCAACCGAGCAGATAAGGATGGAATGTTCTGCGTTGGTCAGACCTTGAGAATCCGAGTGGGACCTCTGAAGGGGTACCTTTGCCATGTGTTGGCTATACGTTATTCTGATGTTACTGTGAAGCTTGATTCTAAGCAGAAAGTTCTTACAGGTTTGTTTGTCAATGTTGACACAGGGTTCTGTTTAGTGAGGTGGTATCAAGTTTGTAATAATTATTGGTATGTTGATGCCTGTAGTAAAAAGTGAGCATCTGTCTGAGGTTCGTGGGAAGAGCTCTGCTATGCCTGTGAGGTACATGTTTTTATTACTCCAGTTGATTTGCTTCAGCATGTTTCACATACTTGATTTTCCTAGCTTTTCGAACTTGCTGATTTTGGGTCTTTTTCTTTCTCTAAAAGTGATGATCCAGCTAGTTCTTTCAAACCATTTGATCTTCTTGGAACTGGAGCTGGCTCTACAGGTGGGAGTTCTGTCATTCTCAGAATATGAAGTACTTGAGAAACATAATTTTTGAAAAGTGAAGGATACATGATAGTTGTTAGTAGTTTTCCATAATCTGCAATTTCCTTTCTAATGGGCATGCTATTTTTATTCTCTCTATACCTCTAAATTTGTTTTTAGCCTATGAAAATCTGAGGACATTTTTTCCTTTAACGTTGACTTTTCTCCAAATTTATGTTGTTTGGAAGGTTGGACGGATGGGGCAGGAACATCAGTTGATAATGATAGGTGGAATACTGGAGGTGTCACCACCGAAGGGTAAAATATTTGTAACATATTTCTCATGCATCTTCTTGTGATGTTTTAGTTAAATTTTGTTGGTCTTCATTATTGATTCATGGCTGGCTAAATGTAAGAATGAAGGAAAACTGTTGTGTTGCTTTTTATCATCTTTTATTTTTTCATCATGTGTCTAATCATCCCATGGTACTGGTTAGCTTGTGTTATCGGTCTTGATCACATTGGGGATCAAGCTTGTGATGTATTGTACAGATGGATCTCCATATGGAATTTGGTGACTAAATCTGGGCTTTAGTTGATTTGTTTAAGAATAAAGTTGATTTACTTCCCAGCTTCCCTAGGAAATAGTGAAAGGAAAATAAAGTTTTTAGCACATATGGTCCTGAGTCAAAGCTTTTGAAGGTTGTTGAGGTCAATTCACACATGGGTAAGTTTATTTAATATAAATAGAAACCAATCTCATTGTGTTGAAATTTGTGTAACAGTTCTATGTGTTTTGGCTGGCAAAAGAAGTGGACTAATTGGCTGTGCAAGTGCGAGCCTGCATTTTTGTTGTGCCTGTTCTGTTGTGCTGTTGTGAAGGATGTGTAGAAGGCATATGTGTAGTTTAAAGCACATGTGCAACTAGTGTTATATGGCTGTACTAAGTTTTTGTTCTGGAATTTGCATTAGAATTTTATGTATCAAGTGAAATGATGGTTATCTTTTGCCAGTTACTCATGGATTATTTTTGTCATGGTTTCACAATGTGACTTATGGCTAACCTTGTTTGTTGTTATATACACTGCTAATATATAGACTGCTAATCTAGAACTCTGTTAACTCCGGTCTTTTTGATATGCAATGGTCTCTAATCTGATATTGGTAGCAACTTGTTTCAGGAGCTCCTGGCCCAGCTTCCCTTCCTCGAGCTTCAAGGTTGCCCTTTAATTTGCTTTCAACATTTTTGGCAGCACATACTTATGCTGTTGCCACCACCACCATTGCCATTTTAATTAATTCCTGCTTTTTTTCTTATTATTGCAGCCTCAAACAGAATCCAATCTTGCAAATTCTTCTGGTTGTGTGGGTAATGATATTAAGGAAGGTATATGGTCAGATTCTTGTTTGTCAAGTAGGCATGTCTTTGGGGGATAATGTATGTATATTCACATGTTATAATATGCGAATGCAGCGGATGCTTCTTGGGAGATGAAGGTAACTTCGAATCAGAATTCATCTTGGGGAGCCATTGCAGCTAATGAGAAAGCTCTTTCTAGCAATGATCAAGCGAATGGTTGGATCATAAGTGAGGATTCTCAGAACAACAGTACCACTAACATAGGATCTAGCGGTGCATCTGCTGTCTGGGGCAAAACAATTTCTTCCACTGAAAACCCAGCTGGTTCCTCGAGGGATTCTGGAGGTGCCTGGGGTCAAGCAAAATTTGATGCTGGAAATTCTACAATTAATGCAACAGGAGCTTGGGAGAAAGGAAAAAATGTTATTGGAAATTCAACTGGCAGTTGGGAAGATGTGGCTACTGGGAAGAATAAGGCAGACTCTTGGGACAGTGGTAAGGATGTGGGAGAATCCGGATCCTGGGAGAAGGCTAAAAAATCCAGTGCAGTTGAGGACCACTGGAACAAGGGTGCTGGATGGAATCAACAGAAATCACATTACCAAGAGAAAACTTGGGGAAGTACTGCTGGAGCCCAAAATAAAGATTCTGTTGAAGTTGATTCTTGGGGTAAGGCCGCAGAGAAATGGGATAGAAAAGATATTTCAGGTGGAGGTGAAGCAGCATGGAGGAGTTCAACTCCTGCATCTGAAAAGCCAACTGAGAATTGGGGCAATGCACGTGGGAGCTGGGCCCAAACAGAATCACAAAATACCGATGAAGCAAGTGGCTGGAAGAAAGCCAATGTTGATGGTGCAAGTCAAACTGCAAATTGGAGTAATCAGAAAAATCACAGTGAAGATGTGACTGGTTGGAATAAACCAAAAACCTTTGAAGCTGATGGGGGATCTTCTTGGAAGAAGCCAGAGGAATCCTCTTGGGCTAAACAAGGGGGAGGATCTGCTTGGGGAAAACAAGATGGGGGGTCTTCTTGGAATAAGAAAGAGGAATCATCTTCCTCTTTGGGTAAACAAGATGGAGGGTCTTCTTGGAGCAAACAAGATGGGGGGTCCTCTTGGAGTAAGCAAGAGGGATGCTTGTGGAACAAACAAGATGGAGGGTCTGCTTGGAGCAAACAAGATGGGGGGTCCTCTTGGAAAAAGCAGGAGGGATCCTCTTGGGGCAAACAAGATGGAGGGCCTGCTTGGAGCAAACAACATGGGGGGTCTTCTTGGAATAAGCAAGGGGGATCCTCTGGGAGCAAACAAGAGGGAGGGTCTGCTTGGAGCAAACAATATGGGGGGTCTTCTTGGAATAAGCAAGAGGGATCCTCTTGGAACAAACAAGGAGGGTCTGCTTGGAGCAAACCAGATGGGGGGTCTTCTTGGAATAAGCAAGAGGGATCCTCTTGGAGTAAACAAGATGGAGATGGGGGGTCTTCATGGAATAAGCAAGAGGAATCCTCTTGGAACAAGCAAGATGGAGGGTCTGCTTGGAGCAAACAAGATGGGGGATCTTCTTGGAATAAGCAAGAGGGATCCTCTTGGGGTAAACAAGATGGAGGGTCTGTTAGTAAACTGGATCGAGGTCAAGAGTTTGGTGGTTGGAACAAGGGATTTGGTGGAGGTCGTGGATCAGGTGGGAGGGGAAGAGGGCTTGGTAGAGATCAATTTGGAAGAGCAAGGCCATTCGAAGGTGGTCAGGCTTCAAGTTGGAAGAAAGGAGGTGATGGAAACAATTGGACTGGTGATAGAAGATCTTCAATGAATCCCCCTGGTTGGAGCAATGATCAAGGTGGTGGTTGGGGCAAATTCAAGGTTTCTGAGGAAGGCCGGGAAGGTCAGAACAAACCAAATTCTTCTTTGGGGGGTAATGGAGAAGGATGGTACCAAAGCCAGGGATCACATGAAGAGATTAGTGAAAGTGGGGAAAAGTGGAACTGTGCAAAGCCCTCTTGTGAGAAGCAATCAAGTTGGGTTAATGATCAAGGTAAATGTCAGGATGAGGACACAGGTTTTGGTGCAGGTAGGGAAGATGCAAAGCAGTCTGACTGGGGTGCTCCTAAAGCTTCCAACTTATCAAGCTGGGATAATAAAACTCGTGATTTAGATGAGAACCATCCTTCTGGATGGGGCAGCAAAAGCAGTTGGTCTAGTCCTAAATCTTCTGGACAGAAGTCCAGCTGGAACCAGAAACCGGATGAAATTGAGGAGAGTGAGTATAAAGATCAAGATGGTTGGAATGGTGCGAAAACTTTGGATGGAGGATCAGCAAAGGGATGGGGTCAAAGTGCTGCCGGGGGAAGTGGATCAGGTGGACCTAGCGGTGCAGGTAGGAACTGGGATTATGATTGGTGCAGTAAGTTATATAATTTGATTATATAATACTTTTATTGATTTTATAATATAAATGTAATCAAACATTTTATGTCATAACTACAAACTTTCATCAGCAATTCTAATTTCATTAGGTGTTAATGTTAAGGAAACTATAAAGGCATCTCTTGCATGGCTGATGCAGGTAAAAATCATGGCTCTGATTGGGGCAAAAAGGGCAGCTGGGGATCCAGATCAGGTGATCTAGGTGGAAATGGAAACCCTTCTTGGGGCAAGAAAAGCAATTGGAACTTGGGGGCTGAAGGTGCAGATGGGAATCAGGATTCTGGTTGGGGCAAGAAAAGCAATTGGAACTCTGAATCCACCGGTGTTAACCAATGTTCTGGTTGGGGCAAGAAAAGCGACTGGAACTCTGGATCTGGTGATGCGAACCAGGAATCTTCTGGTTGGGGCAAGAGCATTTGGAGTGCCAGTGGTGAAAACCAAACTGAGATTTCAGGTAATAGAAGAGGTAGTGGAAATTGGAGGGATGGTTTTGGAGGCAGAGGTGGTTCTGACAGAGGGGGCTTTAGAGGGAGAGGGGAGAGAGGTGGTTTTGGAGGGAGAAATGGTTCAGAGAGAGGAAGCTATGGAGGTAGAGGTAGATCCAACAGGGGAGGATTTGGAGGTGGAGGCGGTTCAGACAGAGGAGGTTTTGGTGGTAGAGGGAGATTTGAGAGGGGAGGATTTGGTAGCAGAAGCGGTGGAAGGAGGGATAATGGTGGTAGTTGGAATAACAATGATGATTCTGGTGAAGATAAAACCTTTGACTGGAAAAATGGGACGGACAATAATGGTGGGGGATGGAAAGCTTTTGGAGGCAGTTGGAACCAAGGAGATGCTGATAAGGACCAAGTGCGAAGTTGGAATTCTGGTAATGGCAGCACTAGCATTCAAGCTGGTTGGACTAGCCAGGGTTCAGGCTGGCATCAATCAACGGCTGCTAGAGATGGAGAAAACAGTGCCCTTGGTGGTGGTTGGAGCAAGGGAACTGGTTCAGATAGTGAAGGTGCTGGGAAGCAGTTTAACAACTGGAAACCAGCAGATTCTTCTGGTGATGGCCAGAGGTCTGGCTGGAAACAATCAAATGAGGAAGCAAAAGTTTCTAACAGTGTATGGGGTGGCTGGAATAAAGAGCAGGGTTCTAGTGCTCAAGGCATTGGCTGGGGTGACCAGGGGTCTGGTTTGGGCAAAGGAGCTGGTTCTGAAGCTTCAGACATTGAAGATCAAGTGAAGACTTGGAATCAATCTAGTGGAGGTCAATCATCTGGTTGCAATCTGTCAAAAGAGGTGAATGAAGGGTGGACTAATGCATGTGGGGAGCCGCCAAATACATGGAGCAAAGCATCGGCAAACTCCTGGGAAAATAAGGGAGATGGTGGAAGTAGCAAAGGAGGCTGGTAATTGATCCACTAATTAGCCATGTGACTCGTGTATCTCGGGGAACTGAAGGTTCATTGTATATATTGGTTTCTTCACCTCTTTTTTTTTTTTTTGGACAATTAGGATCTGAGAACAGTATATTTTCAAGGAACCGTGCGCTAGCCCTTTTATTTTCCTTGACCTTTTTGACCCTGATACTCCTGTACATAGCTCATTTGAGCACGGATCAAGGATCGTCGTCTTTATGATGGTTAGTGCATGGTTAATTATTATCTGTTTATGGCTGGGGAAAAAAAATGTTTTATCGGAATTCAGCAACATGTGCACGGTTTTTTTTATTTCGACTGCTAAGTGACTTGACTTATGATTTGAAGTCAATGCTAGTTGGAAGTGTCCTATTTGCAGCAACAAAGCGATTGTAGCTTAAAGAGAACTGTTGTCCTCAGTTTTACGATTAGATCTTTGTGAGTTCTCACCTATGACCGAGGTGGCCTGCCTTAAGACTTGTAACAGGGATATTACTTGAGCGTTTATGAACCATATTGCATTTGCTTCGGTGAAATTGCTACCCTGGATAATGAGTCTTCGTGCGGTTCTGTGATGATTAAAGTTCTCATTACTTTTCTATGAAATGGTTAGAATGGAATCAGGTAGTGAATTCCTTGGCTTCTTGTTCCATACAGTTGTAGAACTTGATTGGCCAGGAAGTAGGAAGAGTTGGGTAGTGTCGAAGCTTGAATTTTGGTTGTTGGACCATGAATACTTTAGTGGTCTGTCTTTCTTATATAAAGGGATAAAATCTTACCTTTTTTGCTTAATAATGTGGGAAGGACAATTGCTTAATTGAGTTTAGATTACAGTTTGATTTTACAAGATGATATTTTGTACAAAAAATAAGAACAAATTTTAAAGCAGTAGAGAGGTAAATGTAATTGATATTATCATATTTGTTTTTTACGGTTACATTTCCTGCGGTATCCATCGTCTTAGGTATTGCAAGTTTTGAACTAATTTAGACATTATATCAAAGATTTCTGTGAGAATATCCAGACAATAGCAAGCTGTCTTAGCTCAGCCGGTAGAGCCCATGGCTTTTAACCATGTGGTCGTGGGTTTGGTTCCACAGACGTCGCGGTGTGAAAGGTCGCCATGTTATATGCTGTTTTACAATCTTGGCAGGTGTAAATGGCACCATATTGTTATATACTGTTTTACAATCTCAGCAGTCACATTATGGACTATCATATATCTTTGTTGCATTATGGACTAGCATCAAATTGCTGTTATATACTGTTTTACAATCTTGACAGTCACATTATGGACTATCATATATCTTTATTACATTATAGACTATCATCAAATTGCAAAACAACATATCTGCAAGAGTATTTTCATGGATCAAATCAACAAGAAAACTCTTAATAAAATGACACTGGAATTTTGCGTGACCAATAAAATTTTGCCTTCCCATAACAAATATAGTGCATTCCCATAACAAATATGGATGGAGACATCCTTTCAATGATCTCTATAGGTGGAGACACCCTTTCAATGATGTTATATGCTGTTTTACAATCTTGGCCCGGTGTAAATGGGCACCATATATATTATATACTGTTTTACATTCTTGGCAGTCATATTATGGACTAGCATCAAATTGTTGTTATATACTATTTTACAATCTTGGCAGTCACATTGTGGACTATCATCAAATTGTTGTTATATACTGTTTTACAATCTTGGCAGTCACATTATAGACTATCATATATCTTTGTTACATTATGGACTATCATCAAATTGTGAAACCACAGATCTGCAAGAGTATTTTCATGGATCAAATCAACAAGAAAATTCTTAATAAAATGACAATGGAATTTTGCGTGACCAATAAAATTTTGCATTCCCATAACAAATATAGTGCATTCCATAACAACTATAGATGGAGACATCCTTTCAATGATCTCTATAGGTGGAGACATCCTTTCAATGATCTCTATCTTCGCCTTATCCACTTCAATACCTCTAGCAGACACATTGTGGCCAAGTACAACACCTTCTTGTACCATAAAATGAAACTTTTTCCAATTTAAAATTAGATTTGTCTGTTCACATCGCTAAAAAACCATGGAAAGATTAGCTAAACGTGCATCAAAAGAATCTCCAAACACTGAAAAATCATCTATAAATATTTTCATAGTTTTCTTAATAAAATTATTAACAATGGCCATCATACACCGGTGAAATGTAGTATATGCATTGCATAATCCAAACAACATTCTCCTAAATGCGAATGCGCCATAAGGGGAAGTGAAGGTGGTTTTCTCTTAGTCTTTCATATCAATGAGAATTTGATCACACCTAAAATAACCATCTAAAAAGCAATAATAGATGCACCTCATAAGGCTTTCAAGCATTCGATCAATGAATGACAATTAGAAATGGTCCATACAGGTGGCCTTATTAAGCTTCCTATAATCTATATACACCTCCACCTGGTAATTGTTCTAGTGAGAATTAATTCATTTTGCTCTTTGGAAACTACGGTCATCCCACCTTTCCTTGGCATAACTTGCATGGGATTTACCCATGAACTACCAAATATTAGGTAAATAATGCCCGCATCCAAAAGCTTTAAAATTTCAACCAACACCACCTCCTTCATATTAGGATTTAGTTTCCTTTGGTGTTCAATGGATCGTTTGTGATCATCTTCCATCAGAATTTTATGCATGCAAAAGGAATGACTAATCCCCCCTAATATCACTAATAGTCCATCCTATGACTCCCTTCCTTTCTCTTCATTCTCTTAACAATTTTTCTTCCTACAATTTAGTTAAATGAGCTAAAATAATCACAGACAATGTTTGCTTTTCACTAAGAAATGCAAACCTTGAATGAAGAGGAAGAGGTTTTAGCTCCAAAATTGGGGCCTTTTTAATAGAAGGAGGAGGGAGATCTTACCTTGTCCTAATTCCTCAAACCTAAAACTTCTAGATATAGGATTTACTTTCAAGAAATGGGTTACACTTGCAATCTCTTAATTCTCATGTGGTGGTGATGCCTCTTGAACCAAGCTAGTTTTGAATGGATCTTCATGATGCTCTTTTTGAAATACCTTTTATACCAAATCATTGATCACATACATCCTATAACAATCCTCAATAGGATAGGGTTGTTTTATTGCCTTGAAGACATTGAACTCAATAGATTCTCCCATCACATTTAGAGTGAGTTTGCCTTTCTTCACATCAATTGTGGCTCTAGTAGTTACCAAAAATGGTCGTCCAAGAATCAATGGCCTATCTACATCCTCATCCTTGTCTACAATAAAGTCTATTGAAATGTAGAATTTCCCCACTTGCATAAGATCATTCTCCACCACTCCAACTAAGTGTTAATAGAGTTGTCTGCTAGTTGCAACATCACCATAGCTGGTTTGATCTCACCAAGGTTCAATTTTTTTCAAATAAAAACCGACATTAGACTAATGCTTACACCTGAATCACATAAATGCTATATCAAATTTGCAATTAAAAATTTAGCAAGGGATGGAGAAACTCCTTAGATCCTTTAGCTTTAGTAGAAGATTATTTTAAATTATGACACTACACTCCTCCAAAGGGCTATTGTCTAATATTTCTTTAATTTCCTTTTATTGGATAAAAGGTCCTTAAGAAACTTAACATATCTAGGCATTTTTGCAAGTGCCTCGGTAAAGGGAATGTTGATGTAAAGTTGCTTGAACATCTCCAAGAACTTTTCATACATGTCCAACTTGTGTTTTTGTAATTTTTAAGGAAAAAGAATCGGTGGAACATAAGATTTTACTAGTGTAGGCTTGCTTCCTACTTCTCTGTGTGCTTTCAAACTGAAATTTGGGGTTGTCCCTTCATTTTCTTGGATTGAAATCTCAATATTTTCGCAAATTTCTAGCATCTTTGGGTTGTTTTCTCCTTTTCAACCTTGTCCTTATGTAGGAAGTCAGACATCTCCATGCCACTTCTCAAAGTTAATGTCTTACATTACTCTCTTGGGTTAATTTTAGTCTTACTCGGTAATGTTCCTTGTGTTCTAGAGCTAACATTGTTTGCTAATTACCCAATTTTCATTTTCAAATTTTGGTTGTATAGCTCAATTTGGTTCACTTTCAACTCAAAATTATTTATCTTATCTAACCTGGTCTCCACCTTTTCAAATTTCTCAATTAAGAATTTTAGCATGTCCCATTGTTACTTCTACTATTGTTGAATGTGTTGGGCTATAAGTACACAACCTTGTTGTCTTTGAGGAAAACCTAAAGGTGAGAAGGTTTGGATTGATTAGCTTGGTTGCTTCATGAGAAGTTATGATGATGCCTCTACTTAAGGTTATAAGTGATGGAATAAGGATTATGAGATTGCCTATTAAAGTTGGAAACAATGCGAACATGTTTGGTAGAATTTTGGACAAAAGGACTCCTCAATTGGAAATCGATACTTATGTGTCCCTCACCACACTATTCATATTATATTTATAGCATGCACACTCACCTCATCAAGTTTTTTTGCAAAAGCATCCACCTCAATGTTTAACATAGTATAAGCATCAACATCATGACTACTCGCAACCTTTTTATCGCCTCCTCTTTCACTTGCCTATTAGTAGTTGTTCAAAGTCATCTCTTCCAAAAATGCATATGTTTCATCGTTGACTTCCCCATGAGTGTACTCTTATTGTTGCATATATAGTAATGTGTATGGTTAAAACCATTGTAGAAGGTTTGGACAATCAATCAATCCAACAATCCATGATGTGGGCATCTTCTTTGTAACTCCTTAAATCTCTCTCATGCTTCATATAATGTCTCACCCAACTCTTGCTGAAAACTTGAGATTGCTTGCCTTAACTGTGCGATCTAGCCTGGTGGAAAATATTAGCTTTAAAGAGATCCCTCCAAGTAGCAAAAGATTTAAGTGTTATAGAATTCAACCACTTGTTTGCTCTATCTCTTAAGGAAAAGAGGAAAAATGACAATCAGATTGCATCATTTATTGCCTCAATAATCTTGTAGGTTGCACATATTTCTAAGAAATTGGTGATATGGGCGTTTAAATCTTTAGTTGCTTCACCCCCAAATGCAATTTATTACACCATTTGGATAATCATCAGTTTAATTTTAAAATTTGTTATTGGCAATAGTAGGTTTTGGAAAGCTTGACTAAGCCTTTTGGGTTTTTGGCAAGGCAAATTCTCTAAAAACTCTTGGTCTTCTTTTATCAGCCATTATATCCATAAGCAAACTCCTTTTATATTTTTGTATTCACCTTCAAATGTGTTCAAATTTAGGATCAAATTCAAATAGTTCTAACCTTTTCAAACGTTGCATATACCAAAAGCTTCGCCTATCAAAAGAATAACTCATAATTAGACTCACAAAATTATTAAAAATGTAGAATTTAAATACTAGATTAAAAGAATTCTTAAGAAAAATTGATATTGTGAAAAACTAATCCCTGACAATAATGTCAAAAACTTATAACGTGTGAAACTTTTGCAAGTGATATTGATGATCTCAAGTTCTCTTTTGATAAATTGCATCCTTTCATCACAAGGAGGTTTAGTGAAAATATATTTCAATTGATGGTTAGTTTCAACAAATTATATTACAACATCACCATTATTAGCATGATCCCTAAGAAAGTGATTTCTTATATCTATATGCTTACACTTAGATTGCTTAATAAGATTTCTAGACAAATTGATGGCACTAGTGTTATCATACTTGATGGCTACTTGATTTACAATAACCTTATAATTTATAAATTATGGCTTCATCCATAGGATTTGAGCACAACAAAAACCTATTGTTATACTATGCTTCAACAATTGATAAAGCAACTGAATTTTGCTTTTTGCTACGCCAAGACACTAAATACTGACCAAGTAATTGACATGTTCCTAAAGTGCTTTTTCTATCTAAGTTAGTAAAATCAACATCTAAAAATGCATTTAACTCAAATGAATAACTCTTAGGATACCTAAAGTCCTAAGTTAGGAGTACCAATAAGGTATTTGAGCATGTGTTTTATAGCATGCAAATGAGACTTTAGATTAAACTAATATCTAGCATATAAGCACACATTAAACATAATATCTGGCTTAGATGTTGCCAGATAGATAAGACCACTAATCATACCTCTATATTGCTTCTGATCCACAATCTTGCAATGTTCATCTGTGCTTAGCTTGATGTTAGTGCTCATT
This sequence comes from Omphalea diandra, assembly GCA_949677035.1. Taxonomy (NCBI): domain Eukaryota; kingdom Viridiplantae; phylum Streptophyta; class Magnoliopsida; order Malpighiales; family Euphorbiaceae; genus Omphalea; species Omphalea diandra. Next base: position 34,726 of record CATIWR010073772.1, on the reverse strand, counting down.
GAAGTTTTACATGGTTTGTGGTTCTCCATGCTAAATCTTTTGATTAGTTTCCTTGTATATTTAGCTTGATTGATGAAGATTCCCTCCTTTCCTTGTTGGATTTGTAATTCGAGAAAAAACTTGAGCTCTCCCATCATATTGATCTCAAATTCACTTTTCATTACTTTAGAGAAATCTTCACATAAGCAAACATTAGTGGCACTAAAAATGATATCATCTGTATATATTTGCACAAGTAATAAGTCTCTATTATTCTCTTTAGAGAAGAGTGTTGTGTCTACTAACCCTTTAAAAACCCTTTATTTGCAAGAAAGTTGCCTTTCATACCAAGCTCTTAGAGCTTGCTTCCAGCCATATAAGGCTTTGGTGAGCTTAAACACATGGTTAGGAAAGCAATAGCTTTCAAAACTAGGAAGTTGTTTAACATATACTTCTTCATTAATATAGCCATTAAGAAAAGCATTCTTGACATCCATTTGATATAATTTAAAATTCATATGAGAGACAAATGCAAACAAAATTCTAATGGCTTCCAGTCTTACTAGTGGTGCAAAGGTCTCATTAAAGTCAATTCCCTCTTCTTGGTTGTAGCCTTTAGCTACTATTGACTTTTGTTCCTAACTATGGTTCCATGCTCATCAAAGTTATTTCTAAAGACCCATTTGGTTCTAATAATGGAATGCTTTTGAGGTCTATAAACTAAGGTCATACTTTGTTCCTCTCAAATTGATTGAGTTCATCTTATATAGCAAGTACCCAATGATGGCCTTATCTATAGTCTTAGGCTCAATAAGGGAAACAAAAGCAAGATTGGTGTATGCATTTCTAAATGATAATCTAGTTGTTACCCGACTTGACGGATCACAAATGATGAGATCTATTATATGATCTTTCTTGAAGACCCAGTCCCTTTCCAATTGAGTTTGCTCTTCATTTGGAGTAGGAAGAGGTTTATATGAATTTTTTTCACTTCTCATTTCTTATGGCCTGTCAACATTCTTCCCTTCTTTTCTAATGTTTAACTCACTTATGAGACCTACAAGATCACCAACATCTTCTTCTATTCTTGAAGAAGTGGGCTTAGATTCATCAAATACAACATGCATAGACTCTATTACAATAAGTGTTCTCTTGTTGAAGACTCTATACCATTTACTAGTAATAGAGTATCTAAGGAAAATTCTTTAATTAGACTTAGAGTCAAATTTATTCAAGTTATCTTTAGTGTTTTGGATAAAACACTTGCAACCAAAGACTCTAAAATATGCAATCTTAGGTTTCCTATTGTTCCATAACTCATTGGGAGTTTTCTTTTACAAGGGCCTGACTAAGACTCTATTTAAGACATAACAAGAAGTGTTTACAGTTTCGGCCTAAAAATACTTAGAAAGATCGTACTCATTTAACATGGTCCTAGTCATTTCTTGAAGAGTTTTATTCTTCCTTTCTACCACACCATTCTATTGTGGTGTTCTAAGAGTTAAGAAGTTATGTGAGATACCATACTCATCACAAAAGCTATGGAACTTAGCATTCTGAAACTCTCATCCATGGTCACTTCTAATTAAAGAGATTTTCAAATCCTTTGATTTTGAATTCTCTTAGCAAAGGTCTTAAAGGCATCAAAACAAGAGTCCTTATGAGGGAGGAATAATACCCAAGTATACTTGAAGTAATCATCTACTATGACAAATACATAATGCATGCCTCCCAAGCTAGACACTCTAGTAGGTCCAAATAAATCCATGTTAAGTAATTGTAAAGGTCTAGATGAACTTGCCTTATTCTTGGCTTTGAATGAAGATCTTACTTGTTTTCCTTTTTGACATGCTTCACAAACTCCTTCTTTTGCAAACTTGATTTCAGGTAGACCTCCAACCAAGTTTCCCCTTTTCAGCTTATTAAGAAGTTTCATGGTAGCGTGCCTACCCTACTATGCCAGGTTTTACTTTCATCCACTATAGATACTAGACACTTTGCATCATGGTTAATGAGAGAATTTAAATCAATGGCTACCAATGAATAATATTTTATTATCACTCATCCTTGACACATAGCAAGTTTGTGGCATAAAAATTACTTTGAGGCCTTTGTCACAAAGCTAACTTACACTATGTAGATTGTGTTTAAGTCCATGAACAAGTAATACTTTATCAAGGATAAGTGAATCAACATCCTTACCAACTTTACCTATGTCAGTGATTTTGGCTTTTCCATTATCTCTAAAGGATACATTTAAGTCCTCCAATTTTCTCTAATTGCATGAAGAACTTTATTTCTCCTATCATATGATTTGAACATCCATTTTCAAGATACCACTCTTGCTTTCCAACTTGGGATTTTCAAGCACATCTACAAAATAAAGAGAATCAAGTCTTAGGTAGCCAAATCTTGTTAGGTCTTATAGGGCTAGATCTAGCCATTAACCCATTATGCCTTTTAGAAAGGCAGTGATAAGCAATGTGACAATAAATACCACAATAAAAACACTCACCATTAAAGTGCGCTAGTGTCCTATTTCTAAGGGAAGCATGCATATAATGTTTGTGAAATATGCAACTCCTTTGAGCTAAGTGTCTTGGAGTGTTTCTCATGTGAGGAACTCTCTTGTCTTGGTATTTCCCTTTTTAGGAACTTTTAGCATTCTCATTGGTTTAGGCATATTAACTTTCGTAGCTTTAAGAAAGACTGTCTTGGAAGTAAAAGGAGAAATAGAAGTAGAAGCATTATATCTTAATCCATGCTTAATGGATTGGCTCCTTTAAATTTCAAGGATGGAGTTTAATTTCTCCTTTCCTTGGGTGAATTTGTTGAGGATATCTTTAAGTTTGGAATTCTAAGCAGTGAGGGACTCAACCTCCTTAGCCAAAGTCTTTTGACTTTGAGCATAATCTTTTAAAGATTTATTATCTTTCTTAAGAGAGGAGGTGCTGGACTTGAGAATCTCAACTTTCAAGGAGAGTTTGGTAATAATTGAATATAATTCATCTCTAGAATAAGAATCAAAAGGATTTACCTCATGCTCATCTTCATTGTCACTATCATTGCTTGAGGACTCTTCAGATTTCTCCTCAATCGCCATGAGACAAAGATTGGCCAGCTCCTTTTTGGTATCCTTATAACTAGGTTTAGAGTCACTTATGTTATTCCAAGTAGCTTTATGCACTTTCTTATCTTTCTTAAAAGTGTGTTTTTTGCTAAGAACTTTGTTCTTCTTTACCTTAGGACAATCTGACTTGATGTGCCCTCTCTCATTGTATCCATAGCAAATAAGTTGACTCTTACTGTTTTTCTTCTTATACCTTTTTACTCTTTTGCTCTTTTGATTTGAAAGAAATTTTTTTACTTTATTTATTATAAGGGTGAGATGTTCTTCTTCGCTACTATCTTTATCATCACTAGAAGAAGAAGATGTTAGCAAACAAGAAGAAAATGGGGATTCAAAGAGTACCTCTTTAGTTTTTATGGCCAAATCTTTCTTTCTCACTCTATAGCTTTCGTTGGCTTCTCAAGAGTGATTTCATGGGCTAGTAGCTTTCCCATGAGCTCATCTAGTGACAAAACTTATAGCTTGTTAGCTTCCTTTATTGTTGTCTTCTTGGCTTCCCACTTATCCTTGGGAAATGTCCTTAGAATCTTTAATATAATGTCCTCATTGGAGTAGGATTTTCCAAGAGTTTTAAAAGTGCCCACTATGTCAATAAACTTGTTATGCATCTCAGTGATGGTCTCACCAGGTTGATGTATAAATGTTTCATACATATAAGTATACATTTGTTTCTTTTTCTTCTTAAATTCACTAGTTCCTTCATGTTGAGTTTGCAAGGTGTCCTAAATTTTTTTTAGCTAATGTGCACATTTACAACTTAGTATACTGAGATTTATGGATTGTACAAAAGAAAACATGCATAGCTTGTCTATTTTTCAAATTTGTCTTATTCTCTTTCATTATCCATTCACTCTTAGGCTTGGGTACTAAAACATCTTCGACTAGTTTAGTTGGAACTTTTCTTCCTTCTTAAACAATTTCTCATAAATCTATGATTTCACTATCTAGAAAAATCTCCATATGATTTTTCCAAAACCTATAGTCATCTTCTTTGAAGAACGATGACTTATGGATTGATTGTGATTCATCATGACTTATCATGATCTTTACCTTGAGCCCTTAAGCTTTGATAAAGAGACATGCTCTAATACCAATTAACCCTTAGTGCCCTAGAAAGGGGGTTGAACAGGGCAATGACAAGTAAAAATAAATGATAATATATGCGAAAACAATAAAGAATCAAGACAATCAATTTATAAAGGTTTGGCATAATCCTACCTACATCCTCTCCTCTAGTTTTTCCTAATAGAGCATTTCACTATCCAAATAGCTTACAGGTGTTATCAACCACCTTTACAATAGTAGTTTTCGAGCACTAGCAAGCTGTTATAAGTAAACTTTCAGGTACTACTAAAATTGTTTTCCAAAGTAGTTTGCAAGTACTACCTTAAATCTTTCACAAAGATTATTTTTGTTCTCCTAACCAAAAGCTTTCTCAAAAGAATTTACAACTTAAAAGATAAGAAAGAGTACTCTCACTTAAGCAATAAATAATATAGAACACACTTATAAGAAATGCTTGATTTGGTGGAAAGTTATGAGAGAAGTCTTAAAGCTTGTTCTTCAACTTTGTTTTTAAAGATGACATTTGCAAGCTTTTGACAATGATCTTCCCTTAAAGCTAGATCACACTTATTTCACCCTTTTTATTTAAATATTACTTTCATGATAGAAATACTTGCATTTTACCATTTTTCTCTATTTATTTCTATTCTGAGAGGGTCTTTTAATAGGCAAAGACACAAAACTAGCTATTAGAAAGAAGGTTGTCACTTCATGTCATAGTGTAGTCACTCAACGACTGTTGGATAGTCTCCATACCTGTTATTAACTGAAAATACAACTTGAACGATCATTGATCTCATTAAAATGTCCATTGAAACTAGTTGTTAGAAAGAGATTTGCCTAGATAGTCATCTTCTATCTTTCTTAATTTTTTAGTCAATAACTCCTTCAATGATTGTTGGAGCTTCTCAACACCTGTTGGAATTCAACTTCAACTCCTGTTGAGAAATAGACAATGCCTATTGTAAATTTTTAGAAGGATGTGAACTTGATGCTCTATTTTTGAAGATTTTTTACAGTGTTTAAATGGCAATTGGCAAGCTTCCAATGCCTGTTGAGAAATATCTCAATGTTTGTTGCACTTTAAAGGTGCCCCATTAGAGGGTCTAGAAACTTTAGCTCTATTTAGGAGTTTTTCCAATGCATGTTGCTAAAAATCCAATGCCTGTGTCAAGACTTTGAATGCTTTGTTCACATCAAGTCATTTAGTCCAATGCCTATTGCAAAAATGTAACCCCCATTGAGATGTCTGAGAGCCACGCCCATTGAGAAGATCAACTTCCAAGGCTCAAGTGTTTGAATTATCTAATGCCTATTGAGTTTGAAGAAAGCTGTTGGTTGAGAGGTTTAGAGACTTTTACTCACACTTGGGTGATACTTTAATGCTTGTTGAGAATCTTCAATGCCCGTTGATAAAGTTACAATGCCTATTGAAATGTTATAACACCAGTTGGCTTTGAATACTTAGAGTTTTTACCAAAACTATTTTTCTAAACACCTATGATCAAAAGATTGATGTACCTGTTAGATTTTATACAACTAACCTTGACAAGAGTTAGCTTTTAGATGTGTTTGTAATCATCAAAACAAGTTTGGTTCACCAAACTCATAAGTTAGGTTCAATAGTACAACCCTTATTTATAGTTGCACAACCCTGGTTCCCTGCAACACAGCAAAAGATCTTCTTCTTCTTTCTCTTAGATTCCTTACTTTTTTTGGGATGTTTGGTGACTTTAGTGATAAAATAAAATGAGATTTAATGATTTAAGACCTATATTCACTTCAAAAATGAAGTTTTGTGGGTTTTCTAAATAACTTTCTTTATTTTTTCTTCTTAAAATGCCTTTGTGTTTTTTATTCCTTTGATCATAAAATTATGTTTTGGTTATGTTTCATATACTAAAAGGCAAATGATCAAGTGAGGAATTTTTGAGATTCCCTTGACCTTGAAAGCCTTCTCGGTGTTAGGGTTCATATGCTAGTTATGTGAATACAATTTTTGGCTCTTTAATTTCACTTTTGGATTTGGTATTCTAACATTTATAATAGTTAGTTATGTCATGAGTTTGTGGCTTTTTATGAGCAATAGAAGGGAGGGTTCATCAACCTTAGGGTCTCATTTGAGGTGAATGTTTGCCTTAGGCCATATGATGTCCTCCATAATGCTTTGCATTTCATGTTTAAAGTTTTAAGTATTTTATGATTTATGCATCTTGATCATGTTATATTATGGTTTGTGATGATGGAATGGATTATTATGGACTTATAATGTATGTTAGGATACCTTGACTATGGAGTTATGGTATGATGACCACCATAGACCTTGTTTACCTTTCTTTACTTACTGTATGTTCCCTTTACTTGCTTATTTTTAGCTTGATTCATCATTAACTTGCCTCTTCTTTTTAGTGTAGGTGGTTACTTGGGATTAGACCATGAACTATGTCTTATCCACTTTTCCATATGGATCATGTGATCAGGCATGGTTATATTTATGCAGATGGATAATAATGCATGTTAAAACCCTATGCCATTTCACATGATCCTTGCCCCCCATTATGGATGATTATGTGTGTGAATGGATGATGATGCATGCTAAGACCCTATACCATAATGCATGATCCCTTTCCCTTTTTGAGTTAATGATTGCTTAAATGGAACATGGTTAGATGAATTCTTAGGGATGATAATTAAAGTGATCAACAACTTTGAAAAAAAATATTAAAAGTAAACCAAAGATGCCCAAAGGCCAGATTTCAATATCTGAGCAGTTTGGGAGTGCCTAACCTTTTTTCAAGTCATACCTAATTTTTAAACCCGATCTCCGATGGGGTAAAGATGAAATGGGTCTTCTAATTGACTTAGGTTAGGTTCAAATTTTGCCTTCCTTAAACTCTTATCCATACCAAAGTAAGGTGGCAACTCCATATTCCTTAGGGGTAGTACCAACGTATTATCCCTCTTTTGCTCCCCCCAATGACCACCATTTTGGACTAAGGGCTTTAAAATCGCGCAAGGCTTAAGAGAAGCCCCTATTGGTCCAATCACATGCCATGTGTAGAGTTTATTAACAAGTATGACCTTCGTCATCCCAATCCTTCAATGATCAATAAAAGATAGGAGTTGCAAGCAAGATTCCACTCGTTGGAGCACAGTCGCGAAACCTTTAAGGTGCTCACACCTTAATAAAGTAATAATAAAATCTCGCATGACCAAGAAAACTTTTCACTCTTTTGATGGATGTAGGTAGAGGCATCTTTTCAATAATTTCTATTTTCACCCTATCCACTTCAATACCTCTAAAAGACACCTTATAACTAAGTATTATACCTTCTTGTACCATGACATGGCACATCTCCTAATTCAAAACCAAATTTGTCTCTTCACATCATTGTAAAACCATGGAAAGAATAGCTAAACATGCATAAAAAAATCTCCAAATATTGAGAAACCATCTAAAAAAATTTTCATAGTTTTCTCAATAAAATCATTAAAGATGGCCATCATTCATCTTTGAAATATAGTCAGTGTATTACACAAACCAAATGTCATTCTCCTAAATGCAAATGTGTCATATGGATTAGTGAAAGTGGTTTTCTCTTAGTCTTTCAGATCAAAGAGAATTTGATTATAACTGGAATAACCATCTAAAAAGCAATAATAAGTATGGCCCACAAGCCTTTCAAGCATTTGATCAATGAATGGTAATGGAAAATGATCCTTACTAGTGGCCTTATTAAGCTTTCTATAATTTATGCACATCCTCTACTTGATAATAGTTCCAATGAAAATTCATTCATTTTGCTCATTAGCTACTACTGTCATCTCACCTTTCTTAGGCATAACTTGTATAAGACTTACCCATGAATTAACAAATATTGGGTAAATAATACTCTCATCTAAAAACTTTAAAATTTCTATCTCATTCATATTAAGATTTAACCTCCATTGATGCTCAATTGATAGTTTGTGATAATCTTCTATAAGGATTCTATGTATGTAAAATGAAGGGCTAATACACCTAATATCACTAATAGTCTATGTTATTACTTTCTTCTTTCTCTTGGCTCTCTCAACAACTTTTCTTCCTATAATTTGGTTAAATATGTTGAATTATCATAGGTAAGGTTTGGTTTTCACTAAGAAATGCATACCCTAGATGATGTGGAAGAGGTTTTAGCTCCAAAATTAGAGCCTTTTCAATGGAAAGAGGGGAAAGAGTCTTACTTGTCCTAATTCCTCAAACTTTAAATTTTTAAATGGAGGATTTTCATCCAAAAAATGGTTTGCACTAGCAATTTTGTAATTTTCTTATGATGGTGATGCCCTTAAACCAAGCAAGTTTTGAATGGGTCTTTATGATGCTCCTTTTGAAATATCTCTTGTACCAAACCACTAATCACATACACCCTATAACAATCCCTAATGGGATAGGGCTATTTTGTTGCCTAAAACACATTGAATTCAATAGACTCTTTTATAACATTTAGAGTGAGTTTGTTATTCTTCATATTAACTATAACCCCTGTGGTAGCCAAAAAGGGTCTTCCAAAGATCAATGATGTATCTACATCTTTATTCATATCAAGCATAATGAAATCCACTAGTATGAAAAACTTTCATGATTGCATGAGAACATTCTCCATCACTCCAATAGGGTATTTAATAAAGCAATCTGCTAGTTGCAATGTTATTGTGGTTAGTTGAATTTCACTAAGATTTAATTTCCTACAAATAGAAAGAGGCATCAGACTTATGCTAGCACCCAAATCACATAATGCTCTATCAAATTTGCAATTAGAAATTTTACAAGAAATAGAAAAACTCTTTTGATCCTTAGGCTTTGATGGAAGCTTATTATGGCCCTACATTTCACTAAAAGAGCTATTACCTCATATTGCTTTAATTTCCTTAAACTTGGCATATTTTAGGCATTTGTGCTAGTGTCTTGGCAAAGGGAATATTTACGTGAAGTTGCTTAAACATGTCCAAGAATTTTCAAATTGCTTGTCGAACTTATGTTTTTGCAACTATTAAGGAAAAAGAATATGTAGGACATATGGTTTTATCAGCGTAGGTTTGTTTCCCTCATCCTCTTTTGCTTCTTCGACCTTATCATTCTCATCTGAACTAAAATTTGGGGCTACCTCTCATTTTCTTATATTGAAATTTTAGGATTTTTAGGATTTCAGGCCCTTTTGGGGTTGTTTTTTCACTTTCGCCCTTATCCCTACGTGGGGGATTAGGTATCTCCATGCCACTCCTTAAATTCAATACTTTGCATTGCTTCTTTGGGTTAATAACAATCTTAGGCAATGCACCTTATGTTCTTGTACTAAAATTATTTACTAATTACCCAATTTGCATCTCCAAATTCCAATTGTGTTGCTCCATTTGATTAACCCTTAACTTAAGCTTGTTTATCTTGTCTAATTTAGTTTCCACCTTCTTAAAATTTTTAATCAAAAATTTTTACATATCCCAAGGTAGCTTTTTATTTGTTGATTATGTTGGCTAATAGGCATACCACCTTGTTGCCTTTAAGGAAGACCTAAAGGATAAAAAGATTTGACTTGATTAGCTTGGTTGCTTCATGAGAAGTTAGGATGATTCCTCCACCTAGAGTTATAGGTGTTGGAATAAGGATTATGGTGTCGCCTATGAAAATTGGAAATGAATTACACATGTTTGACAAAATTTTAAGCAAACAGACTTTCTAATTGGCATTCAGTACCCAAGTGCCCTTCACCACATGATTCACAATTCACTAGTGGTGTGTTAATAGCATTCACACTTACTCCCCTAAGCTTCTTTGCCAGAGTATCAACCTTAATGTATTAAATAATGTAAGCATTAATGTTAACCCTTTTATTGATCCCCCTTTCACTTATCCATTGGTAGTTGTTTGAGGCCATTTCTTCTAACAATGAGCAAGCTTCATTAGTGGACTTTCCTATAAGTGCACCTCTGGCTACAACATTAACAGTAATATGTGTCGAATGGTTAAGCCCATTCTAGAAGGTTTGGACTATTAACCAATATAGTAAGCCATGATGTGGACACCCTATTCGTAATAGCTTAAAACTCTCTCATGTTTCATATAATGTCTCACACGACTTTTGTTAAAAGCTTGCAATTGCTTCCCTCAACTGAGTGGTCTCGCCCGATGGAAAATGTTTTGCTAAGAAAGCCTTAGAGAGCTAATCTCATGTAGCAAAATGAATTAGGTGTCAGAATTCAACCACCTTTTAACTTTATCTCTCAAAGATAATGAGAAGAGTCTCCAAATGGATTGCAGTATCAGTTGCCCTATGAATCTTGAAAGTTGCACAAATCTCTAGCAAATTAGCAATATGGGTATTTGAATCCTCATTAGCTTCAATCCCAAAAAGTGTTTTATTATACCATTTGGATAATTATTGATTTAATCTTAAAGTTATTGCATGCAACAACGGGTCTACCAATGCTTGATTATGTTTCTCGAGTTTGTGGCATGGAAAAATCTTGTAAAACTCTTGATTGTCTTTTGTCTCCATTTCTATTTTTGGATTCGCCTTTTACAATGAAATGTGCACTCGATTTCAAGATCAAACTCAAATAAGTCTAAGCTTTTCGATCATTGTATACACTAAAGGTTTCATCTGTGAAGATAATAAACCACCCTTAGACTCACAAAAATTCAAAATTGTAAAATTTAAAACTAGATTAATAAAATCCTAAGTGAAATTGATATTATGAAAAATCAATCCCTAAAAATGGTGCCAAAAACTTATTGCATGTAAAACCTTTGCAAGTGCACAAATCGTTTCAAGTAATAATATAATGAAAAGTAAAGACCGTTCCCACAAGGATGATTACCATAAGTACCAATAAGAACTCAATTTCTCTATTATCTAGTAATCGAATTATGGAAGAATAATTAACCTAAAATCTGAAAATTCTAAATTAAATTAACAAAATAGAAATTAAATGGAAGAAAACTCTTATGTAAAAGATTTCTAGGGATTCAGGTACACTACAATATAATTTCATAATCATACCAAGAATTTTATCTTCAATATAAATGAGTTACACTTGAAGATTAATTTTCCTAAATTACTGAATTATCTCTTGTGAGCAAAATTAAACCTATTATAACTAAAATTGTGTTTACTCTCGTTGTCATAAAATTTAATAACAATGCATTAAAGTCCTTGAATAATCCATTGACATCTCTAGAAGTTGAGCCTATTCTTAATTTAATATATTAAGACTAACCCTAGATTTCAACTTTTGCTCCATCAACCAGAATCTCAAGCCTTGCATATATATGGTCATTTATACAAACAAGCAAATTAAGATCAAACATATTAATTCAAGAATCCATCACAATTAAAGAAAAATCCATTCATATAACCAAGGAAAAGTATTGGGCTTTCGCCTAATTCCTAGAATTAAAAAAATTAGTTCATTCTAGAGGAAGAAAAAGAAACAAAGATGAAGAAATCCATTGAATCTAGAGGTAGAATACTCACAAGAAGAAGAATCTAAGTCTAGATCTATGAACCCTAAGAAAAGCTCTTCAAAATCCCCTAAAATTCTCTCACAAAATTGGTGCAGACATTAGATCCACTTTTCTCTCCTCAATTCTGCCTCTTTTTCCCTTTTAGAATTTTTATCCTATCAGGTCTCTTCTTTTATTAAAAGACAACCCTCCTTTACGTTTCACATATATATTTATGTCATTTTGCATGGCCTGATGAATGGACCATACAACGGCCCATGTAGTAACTGCTAATTACGAATATGCATTCACTAATGGGTCAACTTTGCTTTACTACATGATCCAATGCATGGGCCACACAGTAGCCATGCAACACTACTGTAAATCACAATTGAGCCCTTTTCAAGAAATTCTTGTGCAAGTATAAAAGAGGCAAAAAATTAACTTATTCCAAAATAAAAATACAACAAAAACAAAAAAATTCCTAATTCTTAAACTAAATCTATATACTAAAAGGACTCTTATCATCACACTTGCAACATAATTTCTCAAATCCAAAAACTTGCTAAAACAACTTTGTCCAAATAAATTACGCTGATTCACTGTAAGATTTTCCTTCAAACTTTTAATAACATCATAATCAAAATATTTGTAATTCTGGGAAAAAAGTAATCATTAGATTTCACTTTGTAATTCATACCCTACATAAACAAAATTTTTTAAAAAAATCAGAACACAAATAAATACAAAAGATAAAATAAATAAACCAACACATCAAAATTGAAAAATAAACATAACAAAATAAATAAACCACAAATCAACAATAAATAAAGAATAAATAAAACTAAATCAATATAAAATAAAACAAAAAACATTCAAAAAATTACTTGAAACAAATAAACCACCAAACCAAAGTCAAATAAAACTAAATTAACACAAAATAAAACAAAACTTCAAAAAAAATTACCTAAGGAATCACAAATAGGATCTTTAATAAATGAGACCTTTACAACAAGGTCTTTAACAAATGAACCCTTCCTCCATTTTGATTTAGAAACCCTTACAGTCATTTCCTCAAAATCATTGTCCTTAACATTCATCCTTTTCAAATCAAACATTGTCTTCTTAAAACTACCATTTTTTTTTTCAATATTTTTCCTTTATTTAGAACATACATTTTTCACAACATCACCTTTTCTAACATATTCAACACTTCTCTTTGAAAAAGATCTACTTGTAATAGATTTTCCAACCATTCCACCACAAAAAGATACACTTAACTGCTTCTCTGACCTAAGGTTTATTAAATTTCTTAAAATTTGGAAACTAGTATTAATCATAGGAGAATTATTAGTTGAAAAAGAAATTATCATAGAAAACAAGATTTAATAAAGAAAAACAATCTCCAATAAACATGCAAGCATATTAGCAGATATATCAAATGCAAATACAAAATGCAATAAACTAGACATGAAAATCGAACGTAGAATGATTGCAAGAAAGATAACAAATATGGTAATGGTGCAAGAGTTGCAACAATGAAGAACAAAAATAATGGGACAAAAGAGAACAAATAAGATAACGGTGCAAGTGTTGTAACAATGAAGAGCAAAAATAATGGGACAAAAATCAAGCACAGAGCGGTTGTAAACAAGAGAACAAATATGGTAACAATGTAAGAGTCATAACAATGCAAAGCAAAAAAGATCGAAAGCATAAAAAATAGAAATTTTATGTACCATAAAGTATTTTAACATCACGTGGGATATAAATATCATTTTCTAAAAAAATAGGGTGGAGGGTGTACTTTCCTCTAAAATGAAAGGCATGTATTCAAATAAAAATTGAAGATGAATAAATCATATTTTTAAAGTTTCATTTCTTCTAATTTTTTTTTATATGCAAGTAAAGTTTGGTCAAATGCTACTTTCTACTTCGAGGAAAGAAATATTTTTCTCTTTTTGAATCAATTTTCATATAATTTTGATTTAAAACAAATTATGAAATTTTAACAAAAAAATTTAAAATAGATTTATTAAAAAAAACTATGAAATATATAATGATATTAAATATGAGATTCATTAGAAAATAGAAAAGATCCAACGACAAAGATTCATAATTTATTCATTCCCTTAATATAATTTGATGTTTTTTCAATAATATGTGAATATGATGTTTTTCCATAACATCTTAGTACAAAGGGATATCTAGATTCAACTTCTCTAAGATAGAAAAATTAGTTCAAGGCTACACATAAAGTTTTAGGAACATAGTTCAGCTATAGTCAATGGACAAGCTTATTTATATTAGGTCAAGGTATATATGAATAAAGATAAAAGTTGGCATACATAAAATATAATATTTATAAAAATAAATAGAAATAAAAGGACTAAAAATAGAAATAATACTGTAAATGGTAGAAATAGAAGTAGAAAAGATTTAATTCGAGACTGAATGTTTCTCATAATATTCTTAAAATAGATTTTCTCATCATCATTAATAGTGTTAGAAGATTGGCTAACATCTATCTCTCGAGATACAATGAAGCAAAATTGAAATTGAACACCACAACTATTTCTAACAAACTATAATAGTGTGCACACTTTATCATAAAATAGAAAAGAAAAAGAAAAGATTGTTGTTGTAAGTTGTGTACTTGAACTAAAAGGAAGGTCTTAAATACCACTAAATAATAGTATTAATATTATACAAAAGGAACAAATGATTAAAAATTTTCAAAATTAAGCTCTCACAAATTAGCTTGAAAGGTCCAACATTTATATACGCTGGTCACATGCTCACTTTGGTTCAAAATGAGGATTTGCACTCTTCTGCATATATTAGAGAGTGTGTTTTATCTTACTTTTTACCATTATAATATTAAGCATTTCCATATATATTAATTAGTAATTTGATCTTTTTTTTATATGAGATAACCCACTTTTTTATTTTCTTTCCATAGGAAATGACTCACTTTGAGTATTAGATTATTATTCATATATGTATCTTTCGAGTAGAAGATCCACAATTGAGTAGCATATCCCACAATTGGATAGTAGATCCCTCCTAGATACAAGTCAAAATAATTCTTTAATGAATTTATTAATATCATCTTTTCAATAATCTCTCACATGAATGAATTTCAACAAAATGTAAGATGAACAAAGTCTTAACCATGTGATAGAGTTCAATGATCAAAACTTACATAAAATAGGTAGTTGTTACTCTTTGTACCTTTATGAGTATGTTTACTTTAGTAACTAACCAATAGATATGATATCCTTTAACTTATTAACTAACCAACATACATGATGTCTTTAACTATTTTAGTGTTTGTATAAATGATGATATATCTCATGAAGGAATCTTTCTAACACAAACTATTATATTCATTTTAGTCATAGATATCTATTTAATTATATGAGAGTTTTTAAAGAACTCAATTCTACATAATTCACCTCTAAAGTGGTCTCATTTCTCTATCACTTAGGTGATGTTTTAATAAATAGTAACTTGCATTACTCTACTCAAATTTTCAATGCATAAGAATTATTAAAAATATAATTTAATCTCTTCCCAATGAGCATCATTGTTTTCACTGTAGGAATGGATAATAGGTTAACCCCACAGTAATAATATCAACTCTTTTACAACTAAGTTGTTTTTTTAAAATTATATTTTAGGATCTCTAATAAACTAGATTAGATTCTCTTTTTATTGATTTATTATTATTTTATAGACTTTAATCTCATTTCCTCAATAATTTATTAGTTAATTCTCTACTTAACTTTTTAATTAGTGAATCAATAATATTATCCTTTAATTTCACATAATCAACAGTGATAATTCTAATTGAAAATGGTTATCTAATGGTATTATGTCTACAACGTATATATTTTGACTTCTTATTATACATATTACTTTGTGTCTTATCAATTATAAACTGATTATCATAGTGAATATAGATTGATGAGATAGGACTTTCTTATTTTAAAATACTTGTAAAAAAAGGGTAGAATCACTTGACTTTGGGACATTTATCGAAAACTATAAACTTAAATTTCATTATGGATCTGGCTATAACTATTTATTTAGAGAATTTATACGATACAGTTGCACTAACTAGCATAAACACATGTCCACTAGTAAACTTCAAGTCTTTATTTATATTCTATCTTTCCTTCGTGCAATATTATTATTATCAAATATAATACAACACAAAAGGGAAAAAAGAGAAATTGATATATATTGAGGTCACAGATTTCTAACCTAACTTAAAAATTCAATCCAAATTTGCTCAAATTTGATTGAAACTCGAAATGACCTGAAAATGTTCAAATAAAATCCGATTTACGGGTCGATTCGAATAATTTTATTTAAATTATAAAAATATCTAAAATTATTTAAAATAAAATACTGTTTTCTTTATTTTAAAAGAGTCAAATTATAAATAATTTGAACTCAATTGAAAAAAGACATGTTCCAAAATAACCTAACTCAAAATTGATTTAATTCAAACTCACTTGACTTGGTCTGTTTGCCGCTTTTAATTATATGTTTAGAATCCATGTCACCATTTCTATCTCAAGTAAATATTTCATTTTATTATTTAAAAATTATAAACTTAAGTGTTCCATTTTCATTTTAAATGTTTAATATGAATAATTAAACTCATTCTTCAAAAAAAAAAAAAAGAGGTATGATTATATACCCAAGAGAACTAAAAAAGTTAAGAAAACTATAAATCAAAAACCAAAAAAAAAAAAAAACAAATTATCAAATGAAAGTGTCATTAAACGTAAATTGTTGTATTACATAAACTTATCATTATTATTATTATTTTGTTAGGGTCATAATAGAGATGGCACCCCTCTTTGTCGAAGCTTTCATCGTTGAAAGCAAAATAAAATATCGAAGGGCGGTTTGGCAATTTCTCCGACAGTGAGACATCCCCATGTCGAGTCATTTCACAAAAATAACACGAGATTCTCAATTTCCAACAATAATTTTGACAATAAATTAACACCTGCAAAAATAATATTGAAAATTTATACGTATTAATTATGTCATTTTCAATTTTTCTTTTTCTTGTCTAAATATTGAAAATGCCCTACAAAATGGGCCACTATTTTCTTTTTTTGAAATGCACTTTATTTTCATGAAGAGCCATACAATTGCAATATGTTTTAAATTGTGAAATTCCTTCTTCTTTTTTTTCACCCTTTACATCTTAATTTCATCCTTCAAATTTCTCTGACAAAAAAAAAATAATGGGAACTATAATATGACATCATTGTTGGTAGCCATGAAAAGTGTATCAAAACTAAAAAAATGAAAAGAGACAAAAAGATTGAACTACTAGAGGAAGCGGGTGCTGCAGTGCCGCTCCCAAATATCATTCCGAAGTAGTCACTGTCACCGCCAGTGGACCCTATACTACCAGTGTTCGTAGTGCCGGTGGTCGTCCCGCTAAATCCTGGATTGGGCATGCCCCCACCATCCTCCCTGTGCAATAATTCATAAACCACTAGTAGTTAGCATACATTATCAAAACAACAAAATGATGACATGAGATCTAACAGAAAAATGTGCTTTGAATGGATTTAAAGACTATCATTTATGTAATTTAAATTCTATCTGGCAAAGAACCAGGAAAAGAAAGAAAATTTTACAAATATCAAGGAAAACAAATATCAAGGAAAACAAATAGAAAGTTCAACACATTATTTCTTTTTCTTGCCCTACTTGAGATAAAAATGGACATTGGAAGGGAAAAAAAAAAAAAAGTCGGGTCAATAGAATCTGTGAAGCAGATCACTGAACTGGAAATATGCTAAAGCAAGCAAATTTCATGTTATTAATTAATAAATCAAATTATTGAAGCAATCTAAACCAGAAGATTTAGGTAAATACTTCCGTAATACAGAATGAACGGATCAATCATCTGGCAAAACTACAGAGAACCCAGATTGCAACTCCCAACCAGATTAGATAATTTAACTACAGTAGGTATACAAATTAAACCCAAGTGAACAAAAGTGAACAAGTATGCAGGCAACATGCAACATTCACAAGGGTGGACAGGTCCTTATAAATACTGAAGTAAGCCACTTGCGAATGTCCCGGTTAATATCAAATCAGAAGAGAAGCCTACAATAATGTGATAAAAGAACATAAATTGGCCCCACACTAGTTGGCTGGAAAGCAGCTGAAGAGAATATAACTGGGTCATCTTCACATGCAAACAAAACACCTAAATACATACAGCAAAACCACCCACTTAGAGGGACCTTAGGTGGATCTCCCTATCCTAAAAATTGTACCCCGAGAGAAAGCCACTCTTTTTTGAAGCCAGCACTTTTTAATCTTCCCTGTTAACCCACATGCATATTAAATGATTTTTTCTCATGGATCCTGATTTTAACATGACCACAAGAATCTTAGACAAATTGCAAAGACAACATGCAATAACATAAATCACTTTGACTAGTGGGGGCGAAGGATGGTGCTATTTGGTCAAAATTTTCTAGGTTCTGATTTGGCCCGCAAGTGAAATGAATAAGTATTAAAAACCACGATTTCTATCAAATGAGTAATAGATAATATGCGTTGCACCAATACCAAATTTATTTTCTTCTTACCTTTAAAATGTAAGCATATGCAAAACGCAAAAAGCAAAAAGTAATGTAGGTACATGTAAATGTTTTGTTGTTTTTCATATGAAGCAAATAGTGCAGTTCAGTTAACCAACCGGTAATAGCAGTGCCACTATTGGTATTAGTCCAGTAATAAATACAAGTGATAATGAATTTTGTGTAATTTTTAAAATCGTAGAAATGCATGCATGGTAGCTAAATTTTGTGTAGTGTCATCTAGACAAATACTAAGACTGAAAGTGAATAAGTTGGTTTTGGTTGAACCCATTAATGGTTCTTAAGGAAGTGAGGTTATTCGTGCAAAATGATCTACTTGTTTAATGATATATAATATGGTTAGCATTGGGCGAAGCATTTCCAAGGGCAAAAGTGCATAAATAGGTTCGCTGGCCGCTCCTCTAGGAGTAAACGATTATAAATATTTTGCAGGGAGGCTACCATCCCTGGGATCGCGAACAGACCATTATTTTATTACAAATATGTAAAAATAAAAGAAAAGGGCCCCGAATGGGTACAATCAGACTCTAGGACAAAAAAAGCCAGATTCCGAATGCACGCGCCTGATCACGTGTACCTATGACAACTTTGAGTAGCATCAATTGCCTTCTCGATATTTAAATTTCGAAATGACGAAAGTGACCTTATATGTAGCGAAGTACTAACTATATGTTTGGATTAAGATAAATAAGTGAAAAGAAAAGACGAAACATAAATAATTATTGAATTTTTTATTATTTAATAATGAAAGAAAAATAATAATTATTTTATTTTCTTTATTTTTCTTTAAAATAAAAAAAAAATATATCAATTGAAAGAATTTATAATAAATTTATATATGTACCTTTAATATTTTTTTATTGAAAAAAATAATTTATTTTCTCTTTTTTAATGAAATATGAAAAAAATTATGTTCTTTTGTTTTTTATTTCTTTAAATATAAAGAGAAAAAATAAAAAAACTTATTTTTTTTCCTCTCAAAGGTAATTTCGCTATCAAACAAATGGAAAGCGGTGGCGGCAGTGGGTGATACCTGGAGTCACCGAAGACGCCCGCGTTGATGGTGAGTTGATCAAGTAATCCAGCTGATTTGGGCTCCACGCTGGACGCTTTTGAGTACTGAGCGCTTAACCCAGCCCCAGACGGCACAAAGAATGCTCCATTTACCATTATGTCCCCATCTGTCCTCCAATTCCAACCCGTCCACTCGCCCTCCTCTGTGTCCACACGCTTTGTCACCTGCCCAAAACGTCCACGTCAGATGTTGCGTGCCTCGCTCCTAAAATATATAATTGGCTGGCACCCACTCTCACTCGATCTGACATGGTCTTTTTTTAATTTAGATTCTCTGCAGGCCTTCAATTTAAGCTATTTATGTTTCTATTTTAGAATTATTTTCTACCAATTGTACAACCAAAAAAAAACTATTTTCCATTTCAATCTAAGAGAGTTCCAATATCTAAGAATTTTAATAACTGCAAACTAGATTACGGAATAAGAACCTCAATTATACAATTAGATAGTAACCACCAACCAGTTGGAACTCTCACTCTATAAAATTTTACCCAAAAAAAATTAATAATTTAATTTAACTAAATTAAATTGATAAAATAACATTCACTAAACGGTTCACTTCTCAAGGACATTGCCAATTGTGTACACTATTCACTGGTCCTAACTTTGGGCCCCACTTTTCAAATATTTTCAGACGGTAAAGTCTTTACCACCCAAAAATGACGACGCGTCATCGCCACGCGCCATCAGCCATCCATTAGAGCATCCCTTTTTTGGCATCCACTCTTCTAACCATCCAGAACGACAAAACAAGGAGCTCGTATGCCTTCATCACAGAACAACCAAAAAATATTTTTTTAAAAAAAAAAAAATAATAGCGCGTTTTTCCAAGCGCCACCATTGCAAGTGGTTGCACGCCACCAAGCGAACACCCCTCTCAATCTTCAGATTAACGTCAAAAAAAAGTTTCCACACAAGTATCAGTAATTAATGATCTTCTATTTCCTAAACACCTTTTAACTAAAAAAATCTTTAATAATAATATCACAAAACTCACCTCTTTGGCATTCGGATCCCCTGGAGCAACGTACCGATTCCCTTGACTATTAATCGTAGGGTTAGCACTACCACCTATAGCATACATCTCCCAATACCTGAAATCGTTGTTCACCACGTGTATATACCCGCGTCTACACCGTGGCATACGCTGCACTAGCGCCTGACCGAACCGATTAAACGCAATAGTAACCTGCATACCCGAGTCCAACACATACCTATCATCGTGCCCCAACAGCATCACCTCATCGTGGTGAGAAAAATAATTATTCGATATAGTAATCCCAGTGGACCCCATTATAGCATCAATCAACCCATCCGTACAATAGGCCAACGAACAATGATCAATCCATAGTTTTTGAGACCCAAAGATTGAGATCCCATCACCGTCGGACTTGCCTCTCCATCCAACATGCGTTGGGGACGCGGCTATGATAGTATTCCCGGATGGCTTGCAGTGATGAATGTGTACGTTGTGGATTATGATGTGGGAGACGTACTGGAGCGTGAGACACCCATTGCCCGTGATGTGGACGTTAGCGCCACGGCCGTCGACTGTTTTGTAGGAGTTGAAGATTAGTTCGTGTTTTAGTTTGATGGTCATGCTGGAGGCGAAAATGATCCAAAGCGGTTCGTTTTGGACAACGGCGTAACGGAGAGTGCCTGGGGTTGGCTTGGCCGGGTCGTGGTCCGAGGAGTCGGTGACGACGTAGATCTGGCCATTACGTCCGCCTAAAGAGCCTTGACCGAAGCCGATACCGCAGTCGGCTAAACGTTGGCGGTTGTTGGACCAGTTTGGGTCGCACCGCCAGCAATCGTCGATTGGGTTTCCGGTTTGGCAGTTTGGGGTCGACGAAAGGTGTCGTATTGATAGTGACGCATTGACTCTCCTGCAAGTTAAACGAATAAACAAATTTAAAAAGCAGAAAAGTTAAGACGTTGTTTGGGTTTTAAGAAAAATGAAATGAAATTTAGGAATGTATTTGGATTGAAAAGCAAACGAACAGAGGTTTCCTAAAGTTATTTCCTTTACTTCGTTTAACTTCCAACCAAGCAAAGCCTAGCGAAAATCAATTTTAAGAACAGGGGAAACAGAGTATGCTCTGTTTCATGGATGGGAAAATGTCGTGAATAACAGGAAAATAACAGAAAAACCTCAAATGAATGGAATTTTTTTGTTTTAATGAACAAATAGGCCGTAGTGAATAATCTCTATTTGGTTGCTCAGAAAATGCAGTATATAAGAGAAATGAGATCTATTATTCTGAATGAAAATTACTAATAGGAATAGGACTTTGTTTAAAAGCTTGGGGAAAATGAAAAAATTGGATTCTTTGGTTAGGAGCAAAATTTTGCAGAATTGAAGAAACCCATAATGCAAAGCAAGAAATGAGATAAACCCAGATGTGATTTAGCAAGATTTGAAGAGGTAGTAAGCTCACCTATATACATCTTGTGCAACAGCTTCAGGATCAGGGTGTTGATGTGGAAGAGAGAGATTGAAGGAAGAAGAAGGTCTAATAAAGAGAGGGGAAGAGGTAGAGAGGCAAATTAACAGAAGGCAGATAGTAGGAACCATCCTGGAAGCAAGGCAATAGTTATGAGTTTGCATTTGCGTTTGGGTTTGGATATTTGGTTCCTTTATATTTTTTTGCTACTTATACAGAGTCCTTTTCTAAGAGCTGGTTAAATGGAAGGATGAATGAATGGATGTTTTGCTGTTGAATGAAGAGCAAAAACAAACAAAGAACTAAACAAAAGCTGCAAATTTCTGGGGAAACGTGATGTGTTTATATAATAAAACGGAAGATTATAGTAATAATAATAATAAAACTTGATATAGGGGAAACGATTTTTTAAAAAATAAATGAAGAGCGTTACTTTCTTGGTATTTTGGGTTTTGTTTATTTGAACAAGAAGAAAGGAAAAAGAGGAGGAAAGTGGGGAAATGTATCGGTGGCTATGATATCGACAACCACGGACATGGAGGCTCATATCATATGAGAGCAAGGAAAGAAAAAGAAATGGATCTCTCTCTTCTCTTCAGTTCTCTGCTAGCAGAAAGTGTTGCTAAAAATGATTTTTTTTTTTTAAATTCATAATATATCAATGGTAGTAGAAAGTATAAATAATTAATAATTACTAAATACCACTATAAAAAGTTCAAAAATTTCTTAACTCATAACATGATAGCTCTTAACTATCATTTAAGAATATAATTCCAATTTGGCGGATGTTCGATGGGGACTTATATTGAATTATTACCTTGCTAGCTAATTATTCTAATTAAATAATTATTTCAAAAGAAAATTTCTTTAGAGAGAGAAAGGGTTTCTCCAAGTAAAAAATGGTGAAAGTTTTCTCATTTATCTGTTATTCTATATTTGGATTGAGAAAAAATAAGTGAAAAAAGAAAATAAAGATACAAATAAATAATTATTATAATTTTTTATTAATTGATAATGAAAGAAAAACAAAAAATGAAAAAAATGATTGAAAAAATTTGCAATTAATTTATAATTTACTCTTAATACTTTTTTTATTGAAATCAAATATAAAAAAGAAAAATAAATAAAATAAATTTTATTTTATTTATTTATTTAAATAAAAAAATAAAATTTTAATTTTTTCTCTAATTCTCTCGATAACATTAGATTAGTTTTCGCTTTTGGTGTTTGGGGATAGGGAGATTCTTTGCGGGGAGCCTGCGAGTAGGCAATATTCTCTTCTTCTTGCAATGGGCCCTAAGCCCTAGTTTAAAGGCAAAATCCCATTTCACTTTTTGTGTAGATAGGGAGAATCTCTTAAGTCAGCAGCTTTTCGGTAAAACTTTCCGTTTATTTACAGTTTGCATGTAAAAGCAAGTTCCTGTGCTTCAACAATAATTAAGGCCGCATAAATCAACTTAAAACTACATGCCCCTTATTTAATTATTGGCCTGAGCCTAATAAAAAAAGATTTTGCATTTATGTTGCTGCGTCTAAGCCTTTGTTTGGGAAAAGATGAATGGTTAGGGCAAGAAAAGGGGTGGAGAAATCTTTTTTTTTTTTTTTATGGGCTCAAATTATTCATTTGATGATTGTTTGGAAAAGTGAAAGTAAGAAGAGAGAAAGGAAAATGAATAGTAAAATTTTTTTCTAAGACTCACTATTTTATAATCACTTAGATTTAGGGGGAAAAATATAAAATTATATTTTTATTATATAACTACTAAGTTATCTATTAAATAATTTTATGTTATCCCCTTTTTTGAAATTTTTCCATCCATTTTAATTAGAAGCCAAAATCATTTCCTTTGTTTATTATTGCAAGTGCAAAATTTATTCTATATTTTTATTATTTTTAATTTTTCATAATTGTTCTTGCTAATTCAAATAAATTTTGATTTCATAATTGTTCTTGCTAATTTAAATAAATTTTTATGTATGAATGTAGAGATTATGGAGTATAATGCATGAGTGTAAATTTTAATACATTTTAAATTCATATTCAACTTATATTTTTTTTAAGTTAATCGTAACTTAATATGAAAGTAAAATAGTAATTTTAATTTCCAAAAGTTTTCCTTTCCTTTATTTTTTACAATTTTCCAAACAAGAAAAATAAGTTTTCTCTATCTTCTATTCCTTATCTCCATACTTTTCCAAATAAAGTAGGAAAAGATAATTTTCTCACTTTTTTCCATTCTTTTTCTCACTTTTCTTTCTCTGCTCTTTCTTTCTTCAACTAATTTTTTCCCCAAACATAGTGCAAGAGCCTATATGAAGTAATTTAATAAAGTTAAAGGAAAAACTCATATCTAGGCCCCTTAACCTTTTTTTTGTACATATTAACCCTTTCTACTTAAAAATATAACTTTTAACCTCATCAACTCTTCGAGTTAATTAAATGAGCATCTTAATTAACAAAACTATCATGCATGTGTTGTATGGTCATTTGGTGTGAAACATATTAGTTGTAGAGGAATTTTTAATACAATCAAGCGGAAAGTACTTTTTCTTCCAATTTCCTAAAAGCTCATACTCTTCATTTTTCTTTATCCATGGTTCATGCTTGATTATAAGCTCTGTATATAAGAGAGAAGAATAAGGGAATAGCTTAATGGAAGGTGAGGACTTTCTTTTAGCTGCTGACTAAGAAAAAATGGTGTTAACGGAAAGCATGGTAATGCTTGCATTTCAATTAGAAGGAGTCCAAATTTAAAATGACAAAACTAAGAGAATAGACTAGAGGGTGCTAATGAGCAAGAAATGGCCCTAACTATCGATATTGTAAAAGCCAAATCATATTTGCACTCTTTTTTCATTACAAAGATGTATCATCATTCTAAGAGTTTTGGAAGATTAAAGCTAGAGTGAAGGTATGATCGATTCGATTGATTGAATGAACTTCACTTTTCTTGCCTTTTTTTCTCTCTTTGACTAGACTTTACTTCACGCAAGTTTGATTCAATAGTGTTGTGATTGATAGCCTAATGAAGAAAATGATTCTCATATTGCACTAGAGCTAATTAAAGTGGAGCAAAAATCTTATTCCCAACTAATCCCAACCTTATAAAAAATCATTTTCCATTTAACTAACTAAATGTTCTTTATAATATCAATTCAAATACTTTAGACCACCACTTAACTATAATATAATCTTTAAATATAAAATTACAATATAAAAATAATTAAACTCATAACTTAGTAATAGTAAAATCATCTCACCATTTATATCATGATAGAATATCTGAAAACATGACTAATACCTTGTTTAGGAAGCTAGGGGAAGAAAATGAGGGGGAGAAAAGTAAAGGAATGAATTCATCTTTTTCTTGTTTGGAAGATCAAAGGAAAGGAAAAGAAAACGTCAATCAATTAAATCTAAACATTTAACCTTTCTCTCTATTTTTTGAGTGAAAGACTAGGGAAAAAGAATTCACATATTAGCCCTCTAAATGATTATATAATTACATGCTTTTATTGTTTTTATTATAACATAAATGAAGGGTGAAATAATAATTGAAATTTTAGAAAATCTCTTTCCTTAGCCTTTTTCCAAACACAAAAGGAGAAAGAAAGAATCTCTCACTTTGATTCATTTTTTTTCTTTCCTTTATTTTCTCTACCTTACTTTTTTCCCAAACATAGGCTAAGTGACTATGTAGCTTCAGTTGGCCACTTAGTCTTTCTTATTATATTTAGCTCCACAAGTACGCTTCTTAAAAATCCTATCAACTACCTTGCCATATCCAATCTCATCAAACTAGCACCAACAATTATCACATTAGACTTGGTAAACTACTAGGAATTTTTGTCTTTAACTGATTATAATAATATGAATTTAATATCACATGAAAGTAAATACTCATAAGCATAATCTAATATGCCATGACAATGTATTAGTATGTAGTTCACAAATATTTCTTTGGTTATCCATGGTAATAATGGAGAAAGAAGAAGAATGGGTTATAAACAGTGAAATTTTCCTTAGGCCCCCATAAACTTTCATTCCCTTGTTTTGGAGAGGACGCTAGAGAAAAGATATTTTTATCATTCTAACTTTCAAATGTGGCCACGAAGCTTTTTATATATTTGTTTTCCCTATTTAAAACAATACCATATTTATGGTTTATAACATGGCAAGGCCCATTTGGCCATGACTCACCCTACTATTAATAGATTCATCATTGTGATCAATTATTTAAAAATATTTAATAATTTAAAATTTAGTATAAATTAGTTCAAATTATTTTAAATTTTAATTTAATTTTATTTTATTGAATTAGACAATTTTAAATTTTATTTTGATTTAGTTTAAATTTGTTATTTTTATTTATTATATAAATAGAAATTTTGAATACATAAAATTAACTAACAAATAATTTTCATAACTATCAAAAATATACTAAGTAATCAATTATAAATATTAATAATAATTATAAAATTCTATTAAATATTTTAAAATACAACATATGTCATGTTAGTATTAATTAATAAGGTTATATATTTAAATTAAATAATCCAAATACAAGTAATTTTTATTTAAGAAAAATTCAAAGTTCACAATAAAAAGGGTAAAATAGTAATTTCAAATTAAAACAATTTCCTTTGCTTTTCATTCTCTATCATTTTTCAAATAATAAAATAAAATTTTTTCCACCCATTCTTTACTTCATCCCATATCTTTCCAAACATAGACAAAAGAGTTTTCCACTTATTTATCTTCTTTTCCCCACCTTTTTTCTTTACATTTCCTTTCTCCACCCTACTTTTTCCCCAAACAAAGTGTTAAGATTATAATCAAGGGAGAAACTAGGATTAATGGTAAAATTGGAAATATGAGTAAGAGTAGGATCATTTTTTTTTTTTTTTTTGTGGTCTCTACATTCTTTTTCTTCTATATACTTGATGCTACTTTTTATTTAAGGGTTGATTTCACCTTTGATTTTTTTGAAAGAAAAATCTAGCAAAGCCTAGAAAACACATGTATAAGTAATTTTAAAGAAACGTACTTGAGAACCTTAACATGACGAGATAGAATGAATGGTCAACTAGGACCTATATGGACACCTAGTTATATATCTAGCTTCTTTACCATGAGTGATAATATGAATATCACTAATGGCCCTATAGAAGGGCATCTATCCTTCACAAAGTTGCCACGTGCCTCCAAGGGCTTCCTAGAGGGATGAGCAATCGAATAGTAAAAGAACCAAATGGGAAATAACGGAATGGGTAAGGAACCAAACAGGTGAATTGAAGGGAAAAGATCAATAAAAGCATAAGTATAAATGCTCGAACATTTGAACGAGCATATCTTTCAAATTTCACTAAAGGATAAAAGGTAACATTGAGATTAGGCGGTATACAGTACACCCCTCTTTGAGTTTCACTAGAAAACAAAGACAAATCCAATGAATACTATTTTTGGCACACCTGGGAATGATCTAGAAAAAACCAAAGTATAAATATTTATCATCTTCACACAATTGAGGTACATTTCTTTTTGGGATTTTATTTACCATTTAATCATAATCTTAAGCTTTCACCTTTACAACAGTTTTCAAACCTTCTCTAACTTAAGTATCAGAGGGATTGTGCAAAACACAGTCCCCTTTAGCTTATGTTTGCTCACTCATAATAGGTCATTAGTTCCTTTAAATATCAAAAAGCCATTAATTAGTGCCATCTATGGGAATAAATTTTTTTCATTGTTTCATCACTAATTTCTTTCAAAGTTTCCACTTTTATTGTTTAAAACACTTTATTTGTAAACTATACTATTTGATCTCAAAGGAAAAATAGTTGATCACTATAGAAATACGCCACACCTTTCCCAAAAAGGAGCAAAGCTCTCTAGAATACACACCGTCTAACCACCATGCCAACCCTATGGCTCAAGTAGTAACTACTGTTGTTGAAAATGCTTTAACACATTTTTAGGAAGCCTTGGCGAAAACCATGAAAATAGCCTTGGGCTTCTTTAATGCATATATTATTAGGGCCTTAAATGCCAACATTGCAATATTCAATCCTCCACCACCGACCGAGGAACCTCAAGTGGAACAACCTGCCCAATAAGTAATCTACAAGGGTCCAAGACCACCTACCAAAATAACAGGATCGAGACATTAGCCAAGGATAAGGAGAAGCCCAAAATAGACCTAGAGGATGAAGCTGACTCTTAGGATGAGCAATCTAAGGCAAAATCTAGATTGGTCAAGAAAAATACTTGGAGGCCTCTCCATTGGCTTGGGAAATTATTGAGGAAAAGTTTCTAGCTAAATGGAAGCTCCCCACTTTACAGGTGTATAAAGGAACAAGAGATCCCAGTATACACTTGTCCACCTTTTGAACTATAATGTTGTTGAATAATATATCAAATGTCATACCTTGTAAGGTCTTCCCTACTATTTTAACTAAAATGGCCTAAAGGTGGTATCTTCAATGACCTTACAGTTCTATTTATTTATTTAAGAAATTAGAAAATGTTTTTCTATCACGGTTTTCCACTAACATCCCTTATAAGAGGAAAACAAGCTCTTTAAGATTGTGTAGGTAAAGAGAAGAGGAAACCTTTCAAGAATATATTGATAGGTTTAATAAAGAAGTGATAGAGATAAAAACCATCAAATGTCTAAACAACATTGGAAGTCATGTGAATAGGAACCACATTCAAAGGCTAAAGGACAAGCTCCATACTAAGGCAATCGAATTATACTCTGAATTAATCCCCATAGGTTAAAGATGCATAGAGCTAGATAAAGGGAAAAAAAAAGAACGAAAGAATGGCGAATGATGGAGTCAGAAGAAAAGCAAAGAGAAAAGATATGACAGTTTTGTTCATCGAACACTACAGACCTAAGCACTTCCCTCAAACAGAATGAGGAATAATAGAGATGCATAATTTATGTCCTTTAACAAAACTAGAGGTAATATTCTATTATGAATTAAGGGGAATGTAACTAATATCAAGTACCCTCCAAGACTAAAACTTGATAGGGCTGCCAAGAGGAACAAGTCTTTTTTTTTTTTTACAGGTTCCATAAAGATCATGCATATGATACAGAATAATGTTGGGACCTGAAGAAAGAAGTAGAAAGACCAATATAAGTAGGAGCCCTTTGCAAGTTTGTAAAGGATGATAAAGAGAAGAGGCCTCAAAAGGACAACGCTGTGCAAGCAACAAATGATCGCCTAATTAAGATGATAATAAGAGTCATCAATGTCATCATATGAGGAAAACAACTAAACATCTTCATAAAGAAACGTCAAAGTTCTAAAATTTTCACCATTGACATAATATGGGCTAGCGTGCCTTAAATCACCTTGGGCCCAAAAGATGATACGCAAGTGAGAGATCCAGACAATGACACCTTAGAGTTAGAAGGGTTGTCAATAACTTCATAGTAAAGAGATTATTGGTAAATGGGGGTAGTGCAACCAACACTTTAATGGAACAAGCATATAAGGTCATGAGAGGTGTGCTAGCGAATCTCAAATGAGCACGAAGACCCCTTGTGTGACTTAGAGGTAAACAACGCAAGTCCATCCACACCACCACATTGACAATAGAAATGACGGACGAAAGATCATAAGGATTGTCAATAGTAAAGTCTCTATTCCACATTATATACGAAGAGTTCTCCTACAATGGCATCTTAGGAAGACCATACCTCTTTGAAGACATACAAAGCATAAGATGTTTGAATATAAAGATACCTACACTTGAATGAGTGGTGACAATTTAGGGAAGCCAGCAGTTAACAGTGATTGCAACCATCTGACACTCTAATAAACACTTAGAGAAGTTGTGTTCAACTCAGAATAGAGAAAGCATTTAGAGCCTATTAGTGAGTAAACTGAACTTAAAATTTCAACTGACAAAAGAGTTAAATATGGCGTATATATGAGCAGCTAACAACTGAGTGGCTAACTCATAATATTCTGAGAGAATGTCAAAACATTTGCCTTCAAGCCAAAAGAGATACCAAGAATCCATCCTTCGATAACATGTCATAAGCTAAATGTGGATCCCAAGGCAAAATCAATAAAACAAAAAAGAGGAGGTTCTTCCCCTGGAAGGTAAAAAGCTATGGGAGAGGAAATATTCAAACTCCAAAAAGTAGGCATTATTAGAGTAGTAAAATATCCTAATTGAATGGTCAATGTTGTTATAGTCAAGAAACCAAATGGAAAATGGAGGATGCACAATAACTTCACAAACCTAAACAAGGCATGCCCGAAGGATAACTACTCACTATTGAACATCGACCAATTGGTAGACTCAACTATTTTGTTTTTCTAGGTAAAAGATACTAATGGATCCAGAAGATGAGGAAAAGACTACCTTTGTCATAAATCAAGGAACGTATGGCTACCCCAAAATGCCTTTCAAGCTGAAGAATATAGAAGCAACTTATCAAAGGCTTATGAACTTCATGTTCAGAAACTATATCTATAATAATGTGGAAGCATATGTAGATGATACTATTGTTAAAAGCAAAATTGGAGAATCTCATGTAGATGATCTGCAGGAAATTTAATGTCTTTAATAGGTATGACATAAAGCTGAACCTAAAAAAGTGCACCTTCAGAGTCAAGATAGGCAAGTTTCTACAATTCATAATTTTAGAATATGGTATTGAGGCGAACCGTGAAAAGATCTGAGCAATCCTAGATATAAGACCTCCAAAGATAATCAATGAGGTATAGAAGCAAACGAAAAGATTAGAACCTTAAGATGGTTCATTTCCTGTTCGACAAAGAGATGCCTACCATTCTATAGGAGTTTGAAGAATGTAAAACACTTCAAATGGTCTAAAAACTACCAAATAACATTTGAAGAACTCAAAGCATTCCTTGCCACTCCCTCTCTTTTAAGCATACTCAAAGTAGGTGAAACCCTTTAATCCTTCTCCAAGCGACAAATGATGAATAATACCCCATTTATTACACCAGTAAAATCCTTTAAGGGGCTGAGGTAAGATATTCAAATTGGAAAAAACTAGCTATGGCTTTGGTGGTATTCACAAGGAAAATAAGGCCCTATTTCTAAGCACACATCTTTATGGTCCGAATAGATCAACTGTTAAAGAATGCTCTACTACATCCAGATACCTTAGGATGGCTTGTACATTAGGCCTTTCTACTTGGTGAACGCAATATCAGGTATGAACCCCAAATAGCCTTAAAAGCCCAATGTTTAGCTAATTTTGTCATGGAGATGATAGGTGTAGATATAGTATTATCGAAAGACATGGACTTTACACTTGGATGGCATGCCTAATGAACATGAAGCATGAGTTGGAATGATTCTCCAAAGCTTTGGTAAAATTAAAATCATATATGTTATTGCTTTAAAATTTAATGCCACTAACAAAATCATATAATATGAAGCCTTAATCATGGGCCTTAACCTAGCCCTTGAGGTAAAAGCAAAATAACTATAAGTCTTTAAGACTCTATGTTGATCGTCCACTAGGTCACAAAAGATTTTTAAATAAAAAATAACAATTTAACAAAGTACCTAAAGAAGTGTCAACACCTGCTCAATAGGCTTACTCAATAAGGAAGAACCTAGTCAATCGTGTGAATCCCAAGGGAAGAGAACATTGAAGTGGCTAGCATTACTAAAATAGTGACAAAACAAGGAGAAACATTTCAAAATCTAACTCTCAAGAAGAATGACTCCAATCCATCATAACTGAGCAAGATGTTCTCACTATAACAAAATAAGACACTTGGATGAGACCGATTAT
The DNA here is from genome assembly GCA_949677035.1 of Omphalea diandra. NCBI lineage: Eukaryota > Viridiplantae > Streptophyta > Magnoliopsida > Malpighiales > Euphorbiaceae > Omphalea > Omphalea diandra. The sequence goes on along the minus strand of CATIWR010073772.1, from coordinate 3,101 downwards.
AGATCGATTAGAGGCTTTGAAGGAAAAGAGCGATAAAGTATTTGCACTAAGATGGAACACTCTACCGAACTTCGTCACACATCCCTAAACCAAATGTGTCTCTAATAAGGAGGGGAACTATGTTCTTCGTGAGATTCATAAAAAAAATTTATGGCACACATGAAGGATCAAATGCCATGGCTCGTAAGGCCTTACTTAAAGGGTTTTACTGGCTAACCATTATGAAGGACATTAAAGAAATGGTATGTACTTATGAAAAGTGTCAAAAACATTACTGAATCTTAAGAGTCTCCGTAGCTCAACAAACTAGCATCGCAAGCCCATAGCCATTCACCATTTGGGGAATTGAAATTCCAAGTCCCTTCCCTTAAGCCACATGACAAAGGAAGTTCATCACTGTCACCATTTACTACTTCACCAAATGGATAAAGGCTAAAGGAGTAGCCACCATTACAACAAAAAAGGTAGAAATTTTCTTTTGAAATGAAGTTATTTGCAAGTTTGTTGTCCCCAACATGCTGATCATGAAAGCAGTTCGACTGTGATAGCTTTAAACAATTTTGCAAAAACCTCCACATTAACCTCAGATTCATTTCAGTAGCATATCCCTAAACAAATGGGCAAATAGAGGTCAACAATAGGATAATCCTTAATGGACTAAAGAAAATACTTGATGAAGCCAAAGGAGAATGGGCTTAACAACTAGCTCATGTTATCTGTGTGTGCTGAATTACCCTAAAAAAATCCTATAAAGAATTGCTATTTATCTTGGCCTATGACATGGGGGCAATTATTCCCGTAAAGATCGATATGAATAGTTTTAGAGTTTAACACTTCGACCCTAACATCAATAGTAAATGTGCAAAGCTGCACATTGACCTACTTGAAGAATAAAAAGAATAGGCTACAATCCAAATGACAGCGTACAAATCGAAGGTCGTCGCATATCATAACAGAAGAGTACACCAAGATCCTTTCAAAAAGGCGATCTTATACTTAGAAAAGCTAAGATAGGCAAGAGAGATACTGGGGTAGGAAAATTGGGAAGGACCATACCAAATCCAAAATGTGATAGGAAATGAAGCCTAATAGTTAGCAACACTAGGGGAATAATTAATCTCGAGAATTTTTAATAAAAACAAAATATTATCAATAAAGTGGTACTTTAGTATATATTATGCATAAAGGATCAGTCTTCTAAAAAGCCATAATATTCTTTATTCTGCAAAATCACAGAGGTTTGGTTCACCCAATAAAACCATAAAATTTCAAGTATAAAGGTTAAGCTAACCTTAAAAGCCATAAATCATCATAAGGGTTTGGTTCACCTAATAAAAACCATGAAATTTGGTTATAAAAAGGATTGGCTAACCTCAAAAGCCATAAATTACAATAAAAAACCCAGCAAAACCATAAAACTCAATTTTGTAAAGGTTCAACTAACTTTAAAAGACATAAATTATCATAAGCATTCGGTACATCCAAGTATAAGGTTTGGCTAACCTTAAGAACCATAAATTATCATAAGGTGTTGGCCCTAGGCACCAAGAAGGGGGGGCTGAATTAGTGTATAAAAATTAAAATTGGAAAAAGAGAAGGGAAATGAGATGAGAGGAAACACAAGGTTTATAGTGGTTTAGGTATAATTGACCTTACATCCACTCCCCCATTCTTAGAAATTAGGTATTTCATTATCTTTCAAAGGTGTTTTCAAGCTTACAACAAACTTTTACACTTGTGTTTTGAAGGCTCACACAACAACCTATACACTTGTGTTTTGAGGCTTACACAATAACCTATACACTTGTGTTTTAACATGCTCACACAACAACCTCTCTTAGTGTTTTGACAGGCTCATACTATAACCTATTACAGATGGTATCTATGCTCACACCCAATAATGACTTAAAGAATAGAAAAGAGTGAGTAGCAAAATTGCAAGAGTTTAGGTATAAAGTTTTTAATTCTCTTGCATTTACATATATATTTGGTGAGGTATTTATAGCCTCTACCCAACAAAGAGACGTTACAATAAAATTGGTACAAAATCATCAAAGTGTGCCAGATAGATTTTCATATTAAATGTTTGACAGTCTTGATTCACGGTTGCTACTACTCATTCATGGTTGCGAATTCCAAATTTCATAATGAAAACCCCATTTGTGTCTAATGGCTAGTCCACGTGGCAGTTTCTAATTAGTTCACTAGGAAAATATAGTCGTTGCCTTTCACCTGCTCTCAAAAGTAGCAGTCGCGATTTCTCTTATATAGGACGCGACTAAGGACGTAAATTCATCTGCCAAAATTGTTCATCTTCTTCTTTTGGGTTCGCGGTCACTACCAACAAGTTTCCATCGCGATTTTTGACTTCCAACAGTTACCTGGGATACTTCTCAAGTTGTGATTATGGACTTGATTACATCATGAGTTACTTTAAAATTGGCGATCACCACTGAGGCAAGCTCTACACCTCAAATTCGTCTGTCACTTTTGGAGTTCTTCTTTTGGATGAGTCATGGCCGAGAATGACTCTGTGATTTCGTCTGTCTGATTTTCTAACAAGTCTTCTTATGGATCGTGGTTGCGAATCTTAGATTGCGATCGCAATTTAGAAGTTACTTCACATTTTTTGAAGACTAAGATTTCTATCCAACTTCTAACTTAAAGACTAACAAAAAAGCTGCAAAACAACACTAAATTGAAACATTAGAATTGATCAATCCCTTTTATCAAGATCAAAATAGGTTCAAGACTTAGGGTTATCTGCCCTAGTCCAATAATCTCCCCCTTTTTTGTTGTCCTTAGGCACCAAGAAGGGGGGTTGAATTGGTGGATAAAAATTTTAAAACAAAGATAAAGGGAAGAAGATATAATAATAGAGACACAAACAATTTATAGTGGTTCGGGCAAAATTGACCCTACGTCTACTCCCCAATCACTCAATTGGGTATTTCACTATCTCAATGGTATTTTCAAGCTCACACCCAACTTATACAACTTGTGTTTTGATGGCTAACACACAACCTTACAACAAAGTGTTTTCTAGGCTAACACAAAACCTCACTCAAGTGTTTCACTAGGCTCACACTTAAACCTTTCTA
>CATIWR010073739.1:0-24864 GCA_949677035.1 Omphalea diandra | reverse complement strand
TATATATATATATATATATATATATATATATATATATATATATATATACACAAATTAAGTAACACAACGAGTATATATTATTAACAATTTAACTATTTTTTATTTACAAATGTGTAGTAAAAAGAATAAAGTTTCTGTTAATATATAGTCGTTGTGTTAGTTATTTAGTGTATATATATATATATATATATATATATATATATATATATATATATATATATATATATATATAAACTGCTGTTCGGTCTAGTTATTTCGGTACGAAACGATTATAATACGATTTGGTATGGTTTTTGGTTCAACTAATATAAAATCTCTTGTACTATCTTGTTTTAAAAAATCAGTTTTGTTCGGATATTTTACTATTCACATCAGAGATTTTCGATTTCAGTCGGAGATTTTCGGTTCCAGTTCGATCCCATTCAGAAATGTTCGAGCCTTGTTCTCATTCCTAACTACAACACCAGTTTTGACATTGTCATCAACATGGCGGATTTGAGGTGTACACTGATGCATCAAGATTAGAGTTAGGTTGTCAAGATTATTTTAGATTGAATTGTTTTCTAGTTGGATCAAATTTTTGAATTTATATTTAAAATAATATTTTGAATTAAATCAAATTATTTATTATTCACTTTTGTTTCAATTCATTATTATTATACCATATTTTCTCATAATTTATTAAGAAAAAAATTTCTTTAAAAAATTATTTTTAATCAGATATATTTTATATTAGTAGAACTTGATTAAATTTTTTATTTTTATTTAAATATTTAATAAATTAAATATAAATGACTATAAATAATAAAAATGAGTAATTGAATCAAGTTTAGATAGAATTAAAAATAAAATATTATAAATTTTTAAATAAATTTTAAGTATTTTTAATAATTTAAATTAAGTCATTCAAATGAACTCCTTAGTCAAGTTAATTTGGATTATTCCATATGATAGATTTAGGTCAGATCGAATTTAATCCAAAATTTTTAAATCATTTTTGGATTCCTTTTCTTGGTTGGAGTTCAAATCAACTTTTCAAGCGGTTCAAGATTGAATTTACAAACCGAATCAAAGATAACCTTTATTATATCATCATGCTAATTTAATTTTTGAAGTATCTATCTCAAAATACAAAAAGTTTAAGACTTAAATCCTAAAAATTCTTGAAATATGAAAAAAATTAATTAACACACAGAGTGGGAAATATATTTGCAACCAACAACTATCCAGCAGTAATTATTTGAGATATATAATAATGTCAATTTCTTTTCTTTCTATATTTCAAAAAATTTTAAAAAATGATCAATGTGAGATAAATTAACAAATTCTTTCATTATTCAAAGTCTCCACCATATCAAAATAGATAAACACTAGTCTTTTAAAAAAATAGATAATTTTGGTAGTAATTATAAATAATAGAAAGACATTTAAATTTGATAATTATATTTTACCCTAAGCTACACTTGTATGCATAATATATAATTATATATAGTTAATTGCAAAAAATCGAGTTTTCAAATAGTTAAGATGAAGATTGAAAAATATATAAAATGAGAGAAATTATTAGATAAAGTAAATTACAAAACATTGTGTGTACTAACAAACACATGAGATTCATTATTTAAAAGTGTGAAGAATCATCATTTTAAAATATTTTTATTTTATATATATATATATATATATATATATATATATATATATATATATATATATATATATATATATATATATATGTGTGTGTGTGTGTGTGTGTGTGTGTGTGTGTGTGTGTGTGTGTGTGTGTGTGGAGTGAGAGCGATTATATGATAAACCATCATAAATATGTGTGACTAATCTAATCTAGAATTGAAAATAATTTGAAATCATTTTTATTTTTTATTTTGCTATTTCTAATGAGTAATTTGAGGTTTGAATTTTTTTTTATTTTTTATTTTTTGATTTTAATTTCAACTTCAACTTTAAAAATATATGTAAAAAAATAAGACTTATTGATCCTAAAATTTAAATTTTTTCGAGTGTTGATATAATTAACCAATCCTTTAATTTTTGTAAAATTAGTCAAAATTGATAAAATTTTGACAAATTTAGTCAAAATTCAAATTAATCAAAATAAAATGATGCATCGCTTTAAAATGTTGAGTTAAAATAATTTTAATTGATATTAGTAACCAATGTTAATTAATTTTTTTAATAAAAATTATGTCAGTTATTTTGTCACATAACTAATATCAATTTAAATTTAGATAGATTTGTCAAAATTTTACTAATTTCATTTAATTTTATCAAAATTAAAAAAATTAATTAAATATTTTCAAAACTCAAAAAGGTTTTGAATTTATTATCCAATAAACCAAAAAATAAAATTGTGTATTTAAGTGAATGCGTGGGTATGTATTTAAGGTAGTGAGTGAGCGTGCGCATAACATAAACATGTGCATATGCATGTTAAGATATTTTTTATTAACTTGTTTTATTATTCTAAAATCAATTATAAATTGGATTATGAATTATGGAATTCAAAATAATAAGAAAATTTTGAAGTTTTAGATACATGGGTCTATTTGGATTTACTTAGGCGTCGAATGTTGCTTGAATTTTTAAATATTAATAGAATATAAAACATAAAAATTAAATTGAAAAAATTAAATTGAGGTTAAAATTAATCATTTTAGTGACAATTTTAGTATATTGACAGAATTAAATCTTAAGAACATAATAACTCGATTTTAGAATTAGAAATTCTGATTAGTAAATTTTATCAAACTTGAGGGATTGATAGTAATTTAACCTGATTCACTTATAAAATATTATATACAAAGTGCTATCTTTTTAGGGGGAAATACAAAATACTGTTGATGAAGCTTTTAAGATTTTGGCCACTAATTTCTTTTTATGTTACAATGACGAATGACGTCACAAATTTGCTACATGATAATACGGCAATTATTAATTAATTAATAAATTTTAAAATATTATAATTTATACATATGAAATATAACCTAACAATAAAATATTTTTCTCTTAAATCAAATTTCAAATTCAAAATCCCTTATTTCTAAACTTAAAAAAAGTTATAAATGTTTTCAAAAATTTGAGGACATAAATTTTAATCTTTATTTAAAAACTGAAAAATGAAAATGAATCACAAATTTCATTGCAAGATATTTATATTTTCAAATGAAATAATTATAGAAAAAGGAAATAAGAATAACAATTTTTCCCAAAAGAACAAATAAATGATGTAATAATAATTCAACTGAGTCCAAAAGCCCAGTCCATGGTTATATTTTATGATGGACCAACCCAACCTTAAGCTAAATAATAATAAGGATAAATTATAAATTTAGTATTTATCTTTTTAATTTTTTTATTTTGGTGGATAGATATTTTTTTTGTTTAATTAAGTATCTGAATTGATAAAATAATTTTTAATTTGATATTTTTCTCCAATATAAATGATTAGGAGTTATCACGTATAAATCCATTTGATTTGATATTACATTTTATATATTTTTTTAATTAATTATATATGAATATAAAATTTTTTCACTCTAAGTAAAAATTTTTTTATTTTTTTACTTTCTATATAAATTTGAACAAATTTTGTTTCTATCACTATAAAATTTGTTTAAATATATATAGAAATATATATATAGATACATAATTTTTTTACTCTAAATACAAAATTTATTTATCTTTTTACTTTTTATATAAATTTAAATAAATTTTATTTCTATCACTGTAGAATTTGTTAAAATAAATAGAACATGAATAAATTTTGTATTTAAAGTAAAAAAAAATTATATCTAAATTTTAGATACATAAATATACAATATCTGATATCAGATCGGGTGAATATAATGAAATTATAAATTTTACTCGTTTGAATCAAAGAAAACATCTCATTGAAAATAACTTTATCAATTCAGACACTTTATTAAATAAAAAAAATTATCTAGACATCAAAATATAAAAAATTAAAAAATTTAGATATCAAATTTATAATTTATCTACATAATAAAATAAAATATTAAATAGAGTGTATTGAATTAGAAAAATTAAAGTCTTTTAGTATTTGAATAATAATTTTTAAAATTTTAAAAGATTCAATAAAATTTTTAAAACTTTTAAAAATCTATAAAAATTAAAAAGTATTCATGAATCGGTGATGTCGAAAATGGAAGCTTTAAATGGAAAATTGTTTATTTTTTTTCTTATAAAGAGGCTGATGCTGAAGTGAAGTGAACACTGGCCTGACAGAAGAAAATCTTTTGTTAAATTCTATTGCTGACTTTGGGAGAAAACAGGAAACATAAGTTACCCAATTTTTTTCTTACAAAATAAACTCTAGGGTTTAGTTAAGTTCAGTTCTTCCTCCATTATCACGCCTGTCTCAATTCTCTAAAAGATTCAATCTTTCTGCTCATTTCCAGGTGTACCCACCAAAATTTTCTTATGTGTTCATATAATCATGGATGATTTTATTATCATAATTATCCAAATTGGCTTTCTTCATTGGTTAAATTTTTGTTTTTCATCATTGTTTGTACGTAGAGATTAAAGTTTGTTTTTTTTTTTTTGGATTGTTTATGTGCAGATATTAATGGGTGTGATTGATATGTCCAGCACTGCCTCTGTATGCTTGTTTAAATCCAGCAATAATTTTCACCAATTCTTGGTGCCTCAAAGACCCATTTGTTCATTGGAGGTGAATAATCAAAGAAGAGTCATTTCCATGGCCTCCACTCTACCTATGGAACACATCAATGAGGGTCAAGAGAGGTTGACTGGTGACTCGTTTATCCGCTCTCATTTGAGGAAATTGTCCCCTTATCAACCTATTTTGCCTTTTGAGGTGATCTAGACCAACCCATTTGAGATTGTTATTTGGTTTTTTTGAAATATTAGTTGTAGATATGAATAGTTCAGTTCAGTTGGGCAATTCCTTGCAGGTTTTTTTTTTTTAAAGCATATTCATGATAGCTCTAGATTCAAATGCAGTAGGCCTTTAAATTATATATGTTGCTATGACTTTTTTTTTTTCCTATGGATATTTGTTTGTTTGAAAACTTATAAATTTCATAATTTTATTTTGCTATGTTCACGTTTGTTTGTTTAAGTACCTTTTTTTTTTTTAAAAAAAAAAAGCGTTGATTTTATGCATGTATTGGTTGCTTCCTTTAGGTGTTCACAGTAGTTAAAATACCATCTATAATTTTTAATCCGGTTGGAAATCGATTTGCTTATTTGAGAACTTCTGTTTCATTTTTTTCTGAATCTGTCTGTCTGCCGTATGTGATATCTTGATTGATTTTGGGATCAAGTTTCTGCTTATCTATTAACAATTTGGAGAAATGGATATAAGTCTGTCACAGTTCATAATTCTGGTATGAACTTTAAGTGTACGATCAATTTAGTTTATTCCCTATTTATAACTTGTGCTTTTCCTGGGATTGGGGTAGCTCTACATGTGATTAATTTGATGAGTTCTTTTGGTACAATGAAGTTTCTTACTGGACTTATAATTTGATCAGCTATATGTTGCCTCGTTGTTCAGAATGGTTGTATGATGGCATTTATATTAACTGGTATTTAATTTTTTCCTTTCCTTACTACAGGTTTTGTCTGCTAATCTTGGAAGGAAGCCTGAGGATATTGTTAAATTAGATGCAAATGAAAATCCTTATGGTCCACCTCCAGAGGCAAGTCAGAAAGCCCTTATACATCCTTTATATGTAGTAAAGTATGAAAATTAAATTAGTATTGATGATACCATGAATTTTTTTTTTTGGGAGTAGATGAATGTCAGCTGGCTGTTGTGATGGAAGCCACCATTTTCTTTTTTTCCCCTGACTATGATTTTAGATTGTTTATAGGTATTTGATGCTTTGGGGTCTTTGAAATTCCCTTACGTATACCCTGATCCTCAAAGTCGCCGATTACGTGAGGCTCTTGCCAAAGATTCTGGTCTTGAATCTGATTACATTCTCGCAGGATGTGGTGCTGATGAGCTCATTGATCTAATTATGCGGTAACCATATATCACATATTATGTCTTCATAGCCTCAGCAATCGACAATTTCTGAGTTCTAACCATTGATACTATGTGTTGATGGTTCCTTCATTTGGCAGATGTACACTGGATCCAGGTGACAAGATTGTAGACTGTCCTCCAACATTTACAATGTACCAATTTGATGCTGCAGTTAATGGGGCACAAGTTATTAAGGGTAAAGAAGACATTTCAACCATAGTAATACTTGCTCTTTTCGGACATCCTGGTTCCTTAATTTCTTTCATTGAAACATGAGGTTCTGGATTTGTCAAGTCATTGATATTTTCTGAAGTTTCTATTGATATTTGATTCCTAAGAATCTGGAGTTTCTGTCACTTCTTCATACTTCTATTTTTGTTGGATACGACTCAGTTTTTCATCTTTGCTGCAGTTCTGAGGAAGCCAGACTTTAGTTTAAATGTTGACCTAATTATTGATGCTGTTCGAAAAGAGAATCCCAAATGTATTTTCTTAACGTCTCCAAACAACCCCGATGGCAGGTGACTTCTGTTTGTTTCTCTTCATGGTGCATGTTATATAGTATTTTTATTCTAACATGATAAATAAATGTCTCTAGGTATCCCCATGTATTCGAAAACTAGCTTTATGATTAACAATGTTGCATTTTTTTTCTGGTGATAACCTCCAATGTTTTCTACATGTTTGTAAGTATCAAATATTAAGATTATAGCTATGATTGTTATTTGTAACTCTGGCTTCTGGTGTTGCCTTAAGTGAAAAACTTTCTGGTGTCCATGCAGAGGGATGTAGGTTTCTAAGGTCACATGACATGTTTCTTGTAAAATAAAAGCGTATGAATTGATACTGGCTTAGTTGTTGGTGCTTTACATGAATTCAGGGTAACAACTCAGTATTTCCAAATTTTTTTTTTTAAAAAAGTGTATTAGAATGTAATGTGAGTGGTTTTTTTTTTTTTTCCAGCATAAAAGATTTCAAATTTCTGTTTGTTGTATGAACCAAGTGCTAATTTAGATTTTTTACTTTTTTACTTTAAGTGGTTACTTTGCTTGGTGTAGCTGCAAACATTTCAAAGACATTGAATCCGGCAACCGTACACCATTGTGTTGTGAGCTTTTAGATTCTATTATGATTATTTTGATTTTGCATACAGTGTAATCAATGATGAAGATCTTTTGAAAATTCTTGAGCTCCCTATCTTGGTGGTGTTGGATGAAGCATATATAGAGTTTTCAGGTCTTGATTCCCGAATGAAATGGGTGAAAGAGCATGACAATCTAATTGTCCTACGAACATTTAGCAAGAGAGCTGGTATGTCTGTGGTGTCTTGGTTCCAAGAGCTCCATTATTATTACAATTTTTTCTGTACAACAATTTGCTGGTCTTATTGTATCCATCTTTGAATGACTCAAAATGATTTTAAGAATAATTTGCAAAATTATTTTAATTGGATTGCTCATAGTACCAGTCTTACATTCTATTCCTGCCAGTGCTAGGAAGATGGAAGTGACTTAATTTTAAATCTCATGCCTGGAAACTTGACTATAACTGGTTAATTTATCATGTTGGATCCTATACAAAAGTGGATTGCTGCTAGACAATAATTATTCTATTCTACATGTGATTTAACATGCTGATAATGGAGATGATCTTTCACAAATAGCAAATAATAATTGCTATATGAAATCAGAGAGCTTTTACCATAAATTGCATTATGTCTGGGAATAATATATCAAGTAAGAATCCTATGGAAAGGATCTTTAAGAAAAAATGGACTTATTATTGATGTGATAATGTGAAAAGACCATGCCTTCAGCAGAGCATAGTGTGTTTTTGCATATTGAAATCTTCAATTGGCCTTGTCCTGTATTCTTCAAGAATGTTACTTTCTTCAGTACTTATGGTTGTTCCCCCAAGCAATACTGCACTGGCACTCAAAGTTGCCACCAAATACAAAACTGTGTTAAGTATTTGGATTTGTTTCAATTGTGGCGCAGTTTCTGGGATCTCTCATGTAGTTTTACCTTTGAAAGGAGTCCTATTTTACAGGTCTTATTTAAAGTTTACATATTTATCACTTTTTTTTGTTCCTCAAAAAAATGCTCTCTTGTGCTTATTTATTTATTTATTTTTTGGGATTGAGGGATTGGACTTATGGTCTAAATCACTAAAACAACATTTCAGGTTTAGCTGGACTACGAGTCGGATATGGAGCATTTCCTTTAAGCATTATTGAGTACCTTTGGAGAGCTAAGCAACCCTATAATGTCTCTGTTGCTGCTGAAGTTTCTGCATGTGCTGCATTGCAAAATCCTAAATACCTTGAGGTTGAATTTTCTTCAAGATCTCAGGCTTGACCTTGTGTTTATGCCTTCTATTGCCTCAAAACATTTACCTAATATAGCAACAACCTCTGCAGAATGTAAAAACTGCTTTGGTGCAAGAGCGGGAGAGGCTTTATAAGCTTCTGAAGGAAGTTCCCTTTCTGAATCCATTTCCAAGCTATTCAAATTTCATTCTTTGCGCGGTTAAAGCTGGAAGAGATGCTAAGAAGCTTAAGGTGCATATATTTTTGTGCATTGCTCCTTAAATAGTAATTATTTTCATACAACTTACATTTATTATGCAGTTATGAAGTCTACAAATTTCTTTTTCATTTTTTCTTTTAATTTTCTGTATTTGAATCAGTCAAGAATGTGAAGTTTCAGTTTACATTTGCTTATTAGGACACAGATAGGTGATACAATTAATCCTCCTACTTAAGACGTTTCAATTGGTTTTGTTGGCACTGTACCTTTGCAATAAATACCTTGTAGCTTTTTCAATTGTCGAGTTTATACAGCAGAATCATTTAGGGTGCTAATGCAACTTAACTCTCAAATTAAATTTTGCTGTTCTATCTCAGTTTCGAAGTAAACTAAATTGGACTGGGTTTTAAGTCTTCTGTTATTACTTTGGTTGATCAATGCTGAAACTACTCAATTACCATTGTGAATATATCAGCTTTTATGTTTTTGCATGTGAAAATCTTTTGCCAACAAACTGAATTTTGATTGCAGGATGATCTTGCAAATATGGGTGTGATGGTCCGGCACTACAGTAACAAAGAACTGAAGAGTTATATTCGGGTATCTGTCGGGAAGCCTGAACAAACAGATGCCTTAATGCAGTGCCTCAAGAGTATTTCTTGACTCACTGGACACTGCCTATTTCTTACAGAGAATTGAAGAATCCAATCCTTTTTTGACTTTTTAAAGCCTCCACGGTATTCGTATTGTTAACTTTTGCAACCTGCTGGAATTACAAGTTAGGAGCCCATATATGAGCTAGTTTAACCTAAGATATAATCAACTTGTTTCAATGCAGTTTGAACATCCCATTCTGTGTTTCTTAAGGTGTCAAATAATATGTTAAGAAAACTTGTTTCTCAAAACATATACCGAAAAATGTTTCATTTTGTCTATTTCATGCTATATTTGTCTTGGTAAAGGCACGTCATTCAATTATACAATTGTACCCCCCCAAAAAAAAAAGGATATCATTCACATATAAAGTACGAAATTTCTGAGAAAAATGAATTTGACCAATTCATAAATGGTCTTCAGAATTGTGAAATTAACCAAAAGAAAAATTAAATTTAGCATCTCCCATGTTTATGTAAATATGATATATCTTCCTTGCACAATTCCAATACACGAATATGAAACAACTGAATTTTGAATTTCCAAGGAGTAATTATACATTAGATAAATATTTTTTTTTCTTGCGGGAAAGATGATGAAATAAACTTCTGTTAAATTACCATTTGGACAATTGTAATATATTTAATTTCATGCATCTGCACCAAGAATACGTCATACATGCTTGTTAACGATCAAAATTTGTTACTAAAAATATATATATAATGATATCCAACCTTTATAGAAAAATTAACAGAATCCCAAATACTGGAGAAACACAAATCTAGTGCCAGCAGTTGTAATGGTACAAAAGGCATTGCGTTAATGGCTACCCTCAAAATGGAACTAAAGAAAGAATATAGAATGGAATAGTACAATGAAGAAACTTTTCCACGGGTAAGCGCTTAATTGAAGTCTTAGAAACTTGCAGCAACATTACCTCACCCCAACAAATAATTTTCAAGTAACTCTTGCATCTACTATGTATTTTAACTTACCATGCAAATTGCAAAATTTGAAGTACCACATAAACGCGCACTTACTGTAATATTTTGGGGCATCATCAGGTACTAAATCTGAGTGGCCAAGAATGATGTACAGAAATAGGGCATCCAGTGAGAGACAAATGTATTGTTTCATTTCATTCTGTTGCTTGTTGATGGAGACTATTTCGCTTCTCATCTGACCTGTGACGAAACAATTTTGCTACGGCTCTTCTCTCGCAATCCTGCAACCAGGAAAAAATAAAAGCTAAGAAATAAAATAAATACTGTAATTATATTTTTTATATTGTTATCAGTTGAGCAATGGGGAAAATAATTGCAACCAACTGGTTTTAATTTAAAACTTTACAATTATTATTGCTCTTGCCATTCACTTTAGTGGAGATAAATTCAATAAAATTCTTCACCTTGAACATTTTAAGATAAAATGATTTGCCAGGATTCATTCTCTTCAATTTCTGGTAAGTATATGCAAAACTTAGTTGATCACGAGGAGTAAATCGATCAACCTCATTGAACCAAAGACAGGAGAACAAGTTTGACATTGGAGTGTGTGCTCTCACAATTAAAGACCCTTCAGGTACGTCTGTAGAAAAAACAAACATATCTTGTTAACTAGAGAAGGAAAAAGGGAATTCATGTTATGAATTGCAACATCCACCTCAAGAAAATTAAAAAGGAGGGAAAATATCTTACTACTGGGAAGAAGCTTGTCTGGATCAGAGGCATTGAATTTTTTCAGGCCATCAGCCTGGTAGAAAGTAAATTGCTCATCTATAACAGTATGATTATACTTGTTCAGTCTCTTGTTTTGTGCAACCTCTTGCCATACACAATGGCGATCATAGTGATTAGAAATGGCATATTCATGACCTTTCCGCCACAGAAAATATTCCAGAACAAGCAGAGGATCAAGATGAAGACGTAATTTGCTATCCAACCAGATTGAATATCTGAGAAAACATTAATATGCAAAAGATTTAGATGCAAGGGATCCACGCTTATCCAGAAAGTTGATAATAATTTCAATGAGCAATGGAAGCAACAAAACCAGTTTCTCTATCTATTTCATATAAAAATGTGCAGAACTTAGGATATCAACTCCATATTCATACACAAGGACACAGAAATTCTCTCTGAAAATGGTGCTGGGTCTGGATGCTTAGTTGCAACATGTCATGTCTAGGTGATAGCTGCATAAGTGAAGCAGCGCCCTTATAAATGCATAAAATACTCATTCTTCCTCCATAAAGTGAGTACTAGAACCAACCAAAATGAAGTGCCCTATTAAACATTGAACCAAAATCAACACCGCAGAAATGTGAACTGAGAGTCCTAGAATATCTATTTTCATTAAAAAAACAAATAAAGGGTGTTTTGCATTTTCAAAAAAATTGAAAGTAAGGGTGTCAAACACAGTCAAATCCAAAATGGGTACATTCAATGGTTTTCTTAAAATCATTATTGCTACAAGTTACTGATTATCCACATCAATTACAATAGTTCAACAACTGTCTGTCTTAAACAAGTACAGTTTAGTATAAGTAAGAGAAGCCAAAGTAAATGGCCAAATTAAAAAGGCAGAAAAAGAAGGGAGACTGATATACTATAACTATTTCATTTTTTTTTTTAATGTATCAGATTATTTCTTCACAGATCTCTGTTAAAGGGAAATCCCCATTAAAAGAGGCAACTTTCACTAGTGTTCTAGAAACAAGGCAGAGGGAAAGGAGTATGATACCTAACCATTCTCCAAGGGAGACTGCTATACTGTAACTATTTCAGTTATTTCTTTTTTTTTTTTTTTTTTGGGTATATATCAGATTATTTCCTAACAAATCTCTGTTAAAGGGAAATCCCCATTAAAAGACGCAACTTTCACTTGTTATCTGGAAAAAAGGTAGAGGGAAAGGAGTACGATACCTAACCATTCTCCAAATGTCTCAATGAATCCCTATTGAACGTAAGCCTCAAAGAAAAAGATAAGTTCCATTCCATCTGTGATTGGATGTCTAGTAAGAAAACTTCTCAAATTCTTCCCGAATCTCCAAGAAGGTAATGCTGCTGTTAGCTCTACCTTTTTTTTATTCCTTCTTTGAACGGAACCCAATACATAAGGAGCTTAAAAGTGTTACAAGAAATGGAAACTACAGTATAAATAATTATAAACTGCCTATCAGAGGAAATCAAAATTTGGGTGAATTTTAGGGTGACGTATACATTATTATATTACAATGGTATTACCTAAAATTTCAAACTCTGTGTAAAATATTAATTACTTGTGATAATTTTCATTATTATCTTGGATAATCTTATGAAGATAAAACATTGTCCAAGGTGATAAATAATTACACCTTACCTAGATACTTTGAAATTATACTAATTACAGCATTGTGATATAATAACACTGTTGTGTTCACCTAAAATTTATATGCATTACAAGACAACAATATCAATCATGAAGTCTAATTCTTACCTTGCAGAAGGGAAAAGCCGGTGTGGCAACAATTTTGGTATTTTGCCCACTCTCCGCATATCAGCATATGGTAGATTCTTCACCACCACAATCTTCCATAAACCAATAAAACCCGCCCTATCTGGCATGTGGCCTTCTGAAGAAAGAGTTTGCAAAGTAACTTCATCCACGAACATAACAAAGCAGACGTTTTTTTTTGATAAACGAGTGACCTGAAAAAGGGGTAAAAATCCAAGATTAAAATGGGCTGCAACATGTACAAATCACAAGATCGTGATAAATTTGCTCTTCCAGTTTATAAAAAACATAATGCAGCAAGCTAGGGGGAAAGAAGAAAGCGTGCTTAACATGGTAATATGGTATGCAACATAAAAGCCTGGTTAAGGCCCAAGCTTAAGTGTCCAAGATTTTAAGATCTTCACCTCAATTGTTCTTCAGCCACCTAAAAAATGTCTAATAAAAGATATCACTCTATCCTAAATAAAATTGGAAGTTTGCCAGCCATACATCAGCACAACACAAGAGAAAAGCCAGACTCAGAAAATAGAAAATAGTTAGGTCATATCATGTATAACATTTAAATAAACAGTATACCTGTAGACGAAAGATTGCTCTAAAAATATGGAAAAAAAACAAAATAAGGTCTCTATAAAAGTGACTAATATTACCTGTTCAGCATGTAAAAACATAGAACAAGAACTAAGAGAAGCAGCGCAACCCTGTTTATGTGGAACGTTTATCACATACTAACCATGATCCAACATTCAATATATCAAAGAAACCCCAGACAAGGAAATGCAGTGACCATTTGATAGGACATAGATGACCACAAAGAAGGCATTTTAAGAACATAACTTTGTCTTCCCTTCAGCATATTGAGCTTCATTTTCTCCTCTTCAAAGCCCAACTTCATGCTCACACCAAATACTCAACATAAGACAAGTACAAACCACTCTAAACCTAGTCTAACTGAACTCCAACAGTAGGACAAATGAGTAACATGATAGTAACAGATTGAGAAACTATATCCCACTTTCCCCAGAAAGAGAATGGATATCATAAACAGCAGGTACTGTGATAATAACAGATCAAGAAACTATATCCCACTTTCCCCAGAAAGAGAATAGATATCATAAACAGCAGGTAATGTGATAATAGATGATCCAAAAGTTCTCCATCCCTTTCACATGCTATATAGCACAATATGTTCACTGGAAATAGGTATAAATTTTTACCAAAAACTAACGAATTTTTGGAATGCATATGAGTTAATGCAATCAAATATACCTTTCAGCTCATAAAAGCAATATTATCATTAATGATTCCGAACAAGCTGGAGGCCTATCGTCCAGGTGGTATTTTGAGCTGATTCAGAATAATTAGCTAAATTTTGAATGTTCAATGTAGATCCCAATCAAGTGCCTTAAAATTATAGATTAGTCAAGAACAAAGGCTATCACACACACTTGAGATGTGGTTTTTGCTAATTAGTCCATACTTATAGTGTTTTTTTTTTTTGGTAGTCTTCAAAATGGCAAATGCCAATTGCCACATCAGCAATTAGCATTTTAAAGGACACTCGGCATGCCACTTTGACAATGGGCCTCCAGCTCAACTCTTAAGTCACCAACAATATAGCTCTGCGGCCTAAAAGGTACAACTCCAATCATTTAATAGTGTAAGGTAATTGCTTGTATAAAAATACTACAAGAAACACATTTACATCATGTTGCAAAATCCAAGTTAAAAAATTAACTCATGCCATCTTTCTTCCACACCAGAGCCCACAAAAAAGAGATAAAAGACAAAAGCAGGAATTACCATCCAGAAATAGTCTTCCATGAAAAAAGGCCTTTGCCTTATTATAACCTTAGCAGAAAATCTTATAATTCCAATGTCATTTACTTTGCAACACATTACACACTCATGTAAACCACAATATGAAATCTGATAAAGCACTTCTGGGCACGTCTTATAGCCATATTTCTGCTCAAACCAATATTTGTTGTAGCAGTGTAGTTTTAATCTTCAAATAGTTCATAGGACTAAGAACAGAAAGATCTCTAGTATAGTATTAAATTAAAATTATTGTGAACAGAGATCCCACTGTTAAAAGAAAGGCCCAGCCCTAAGGTGCCAAATTTTTTAATGCAAATGTTTGAATAAACCCAAACCTCTACCCACACATCCATCCCCATTGAGAGAAAAAAAAAAAACAAAAATAAAAAATAATTATGTGAAGGAGTAAAAAATAAGTATGCAAGCATAAAAAGAATGAAGAAAACCATAGAAGAAGACAGAGAAAGGTAGCAAACAGATAAAACTCTGGGAAAAACAAAAAAAAAAAATTATCTCAAAATTGAGTACTTGAGTCATGGAGATACAAGAAGAGAAATATGATACAGAAGAAAATTATATAATATTTGGATATTAGCACACTGCCAAATGTAATAGCACATCTGAAAGGCAACTTACTTGGCACATAAATCGTATAGCAACTTATCAAAATAGGGAGAAACAATGAAAAAAATTCAGCATATAATAAGGGCATGCTTCATGTTCCCTCCATAACTTTTACACAATATTTAGAGCCACAT
This sequence comes from Omphalea diandra, assembly GCA_949677035.1. Classification (NCBI taxonomy): domain Eukaryota; kingdom Viridiplantae; phylum Streptophyta; class Magnoliopsida; order Malpighiales; family Euphorbiaceae; genus Omphalea; species Omphalea diandra. Next base: position 9,574 of record CATIWR010073739.1, on the reverse strand, counting down.
TTTCAATAAAGGTTCCAGCTGATGGAATTAAAGGCTTTCAAGTGATGCCAAAAGTTGGTCTTCAAAATTCTAAAAACAAGAAAAAATTTGAATTCATAATGATCTAGGTGGCACCAGATATTTCTCTTTTTTTAAAAAAATTCAAAAAATAAGGAGACACATTAGAAACAGTTTAAACACACATCAAGGTTCACAATGAATAAAAGCATCACGTCGGACACAAAAAAATGAATGGCAGTAACTCACATCAAAAGCAGACAACACACTAGAATATTTTTGTATACTTTATTTACCCAGATAGAAGTTTGCATACCATTTTCCCAGCAGGTGACCTCAACCGGTCTGAATTTCCAAAGATACAAGAAATCACAGCAATGTGGCATCTACTCATATAATTTGAATCATCTTCTGCCAAATCAAATCCTGTACTTGGGGATCCTTCAGGACCTTTAACAAAGCCACAATTTATTCTTTGATCACGAACCAAAAATGATTCTTCCCGTCCTTGTAAGCTCTGATGCCCAGCAAATCTGGGCTCCCATTGTTCCTCTACATTGGGGTTCTCCTCCATTTCAACATACTGCAAGGAAAATCTTGCAAACTTTCGACTTTCAAAAGGCTCCACAAGCTGTGTGGTAGAATTTCGAAACTTCATCTCACAAGACCCTGTCAAGGAAGGCATATAAGACACAAGATAGCTCCAGCATCAATACTTTAGCCCTATTCAACCAGCAATTTGCGGACTGTGAGGAGGTACCCTAAATAGATCACTACCAGTTCGGAAATGGAACACTAATAACATCAAGCATCAAAACATTGCAATATAAATCGACAAAAATGTGTCTCTGTAGATGCAGATATGTATACAGAAAGTTTATATAATTTACAGAAACACAAGATAGCTTGTAGAAAATGTTATCAATTATCAGCATTGAAATTGGAAACTTTCAGATGTGCATTGCAAGCAATCCAATTGACACAGAAATAAGAAAAAAAAAATTCTGATAGTGGAATAAGGGGCCCATATCACAATTACCAGTAAAGGCATTTGCCCATACTAACTCAAACCTCTTTCCTCAGGACCTTAAAACAAGTACAGCACACACACACACACACAAAAACAAACACACATATATATGAACAAGAAAAGTGGGGTTGGAAGACGAGCAAAAGCAAGTAGACTAGGTCATTTTGGCTGTTTATGCATGTGCATAAGAATTCCTGTGATTTGCATTAGGTTTGATATTTTGTTCTTTAAATATATTCTACGAGCAGATGCTGAAATATGTAAGGGTGCTAAATGCAAAGTCTGTTTTGAAATATGCACAAAGTTTAGGTTAGCTAGATAGCTAAAGCGGCCCTCCTCACCATCTTTAGACTGTGAACTATGGGGCTTGGAACTTTCATAACCAAATCCCACACACCACCCCCCCCCCAAAAAAAAAAAAAATCCAAAACTAAGCCTAAACAATGGGATAAGTAGAAATGCACACTATTGGAACAAGCCTAAATAGGGCAATATTTTAACCTTTTTTTAATGGAAAGAAACGATGTTACAAGGAGGAGGATAAGGTATCCTCCTATTTTGCTCCCCATGTACTATCATTCGTACCTCTTTTGTGAAACTTCCTTATATTAAATCTATAGTCATAGTAAGGAAGATCCATGTGCACTTAGTACATCTCAAAATCCCTAATATTTTAGTTCATCTCATTTCACATCATTATGTCTGTCATGCTCATGCAGTATAAAAGAAGCCACATTCACATAAATTGCGGAATTGAGCAACATAAATACCTAAACGTAACATTTAACAAAATGGAAACACCCATAACCTTGATCAACTCCAAAAAGTTGTGGAATTAAGGCATTGCAAACGTTTCCTTATAACGATTTTTCCACAGAAAAACAAAACAGAAGTTGCAGAAGCACAAAGTTATAACTTAGCTAAAGTCAACTAGAACTGCGATTAAGGTATCAAATATGCACATACACAATAGCATTAAAGAAGAAACCGAAGAGAGGAAAATTACCAGAAAACTTCCGATGCCTTGATTTTCTTTTAGAATCTGACCGTGATTTACTTGTAGATTGACCACCATTCGTATGAACTTGTTGAGAATTACTGTCAGCATTATCCAGTGTTCTGGAATTCAAAGACTTCTGTGATATATTCTCAGGAACTTCCAGATTGTCCTTGGCAATGTTTTGATCCTTAGTTTCAGCATCATGGAAATTAGAGGAATCTTTATCATCTTCATCATGGGATATTCCTAGAGTAGTGTGGCCCCCACTGTCATGTTCAGGATCACCATAGTCCTCCACATAAGAATCATGAGCATCTATACCATCATCATACTCATTATCAGTATCAACTACCTCATTCTGCTCTCCATGATTCTCATCATCAAGATCCTGATTTTTAATACCATTTTCCTTTCTTGATTGACTAGCATTGTTTAGTGAGGCCTCATACTCTGCTTCATACCTTTTCAATTCTTTACGCCCATCTTCATTGTACAACCCTCCTCCTGTCTGATCTAAGCCTTTAAGAGAACCATCATGAGAGTTCTTTTCCTTCCCATCCTTCACTTTCACTGGATCATACCCCTTTTCAGTAGATTCATCCCTATCTTCATGGCCATCATGAACCACATCATCCTCAGAATAATCTCCATCCCTTCTCCTATCATCTCTGTCCCAATCCCTAGAATCCCTTCCATGCCCCACGGAACCATGGCCAAACCCAAGAACTCTGAAACTGTCCGTCGGTGTAACATTGGTAAGAAAATCAAGATGACTCTTTATCTCGTCATCATCATCATCAACACGAGGAACGCTTACTTCTGCACCAGTACAGACATCATAGTTATAGCCGCACCAAAGCATCATCGTTACTATTCTATACACAATGCAATTTCTGGTTCATATCTCACATTTTCAGCTTCATGCAACTACTAGAGTTAGTCAAATACTTTCTATTCTCTTATTCAGGTTTCATATTATGAATCATCCGAATAGTAAATATTATAAAAGAATTTTATGTGTGTGTGTGTGTGTGTATATGAAAAAAATATAAAACGACCGTTAACTAAACCCAAATTGAGCTATATTTTCTTTTCCTCCACTTTCTGATAAACCTAAAAAACAGCAACAACAAAACAAATAATATTAAGACTATTCAAACCTTTATTACTATACGCGGAGAGGTAATAGTAAGCTAAGGCAGTAACAGCAAGCACGAAACAAAGGAAAACAACGACCGCGCCGATCGAGAATCTGCTAGCCGCGCGGGCCTTATCTGATCGAGCTGATCGGCGAACCCGAACCGGCTTATACTGCTGCTGAGGAGAAGAGGAAGAAGAAGAGCAAGTACCGATGGAGACGTGATCCGACGTCGTTCCGTTTGCGTAATAGTGTCCTGATTGCCTGTACTGCACCATCTCCTACGGTTCCATTATTCACTCGCGCATTGCAATTATTATTATAATTCAAGAAATCATAAACGCCTCGTTAAAAAAAATATATATATATAGATATATTTGTGTTATCTGCACTGTACAGTGTGCGTGTGTGTGTGTTTTAAAGGAGAGATTTCAGTGTCTGGTCTGCAATAGAATGAGGAGGAGTGTGTGAAAATGGATTTTATTTTCATTAAAAACAAGAGGAAACGAGAGAAAGAGCGTGACCGGCGACGGAGTGCCGGTGGCGTGGAGATTCGTTTTATTACTATTATTTTCACCGTTCGGATGGCGAGTGATGAAATTACAGGAATAGCCTCAGCCCGAACCGAATTTGGGTTTGTGGATGGATCATTTGGGTTGCGTGTGTATATGCTTGATTGTTGTGTTTTTTGTTTTTTTATGGTAAGTCTACTTCCCACCGTTCAAACCGTGTTTCCCTTCAAAAAAAAAAAAAAAAGGGTGGAATCAATTAACTAAACGGTTTCTTAATTCAACTAGCTGACATTCTTTAAAAAAAAAAAAAATCAACAAGCTTATTTTTTGCAGAATTACGAATTGTAATTTAAAATATATTTATAAATATTAATTATAAAATTTTTATGTGACTAAATACATAATATTTATTTTTAAAACATATTTTATATTTTTTTTAATTTTATTTTTAAAATAATTAATTTAATATTTTTATTTTAATTTATTAATTTTATATCATAATTCAACAGAATTTTTAATCATTTATTTATAAAATAATTAATCGAATGACAAGCATTCATCTTAAATTGATGATATATATATATATATATATATATATATATATATATATATATAGTTTAAATCATTAAAAATCAAAAATTAAATAAACTCTAAAATAATAAAAACTGAATAATTAGACATATATCTATAATATTCTAATACAAAAACAACTTTAAAAATCAATTCAGAGCTAACTAAATTAGTCATTAATTTAATATTTATTTTTATTAGTCTTGATTATGTCTCATTTAATTTTTAAAACACTGAATTTATACAAACTTATTTATTCTGAGTTAAGTGAAATATTGAATTTTGTTTTGTTATCTCATGACAAATTAAAAATTGAAAACAATAAAAATGGAGTATATTTTTTTAACATTTGAACTAATATCTATTGGATGCTGAATTTTATAATTATTTGATAGTATGATGATTAATTAATTTGGTTATATGAATTTATATTGTATAGTAAATTTACTCTAAGATTTCTCTCAACTTTTCTTTCTAAGGTTTTTTTATTAGTTTTTAGTTTAGAGTCATTCTTAGGTAATCAGCAGTTGTCCCCTTCATCTTTTTATTATTTATTATTATTACTTTCAATAAATTCAGATATATTATTACATTGATAAATTTGTCATTTACTTTCATTTTTTTTATTATACAGAGATTTATATCCTTTGTAATGTTTTTATTTTCTCTTTATGTACGCCTGATTCTCTTTTATAGATGTCTTTTTTATTTTTTTATAATATTTTCTTCTCTTTTATGAGTATTGAAAAAAATATCTATTAATTTTTGAATATTATTATTTTACTTTGTGCAATGATTATATTTTTCAAAATTCTACGATAATTCTATTGAAAAACTTCATTTATAATGATACTATAATATTAAAATAATTTTGGAACATGAAGAAGAGTATCTAAAAATTATTTCAATTATTATATTAGGTTTAATCATAATTTTTTAATATTAATATTTTAGATTGTAGATATTGAGTGATATTATTTTAACAAAAAATTAATTTGGTTATATTTATAATATGTTATTAATGTGGTGACGAGTAATTTTAACCAATGGCTTCCATTGAGAGAAAACCAATGTTTTTCATTGTCCAATTTAATAACATTTCACTAACTAGTTGTGGTCTTTGGTAATATTTCTTATCTAAGCAAGTGTGAGTTCTTGCCTTTTTTTTGTTTTTTTGGTTTAGATGTTATATCAGAAATAAGAAAGGTTTCTTTTTATGTTATATATTTAACTTAATTAATAACTTCTTATATCAACCTTAGATTTCTTTTTAGGCACTATAAGAGGAATTTATATTGATAAAATTTTATTTTTAGTATTACGATTATTTTTTTTTAAAATCCTTGGATTAAATTTAAATAATTTAAAATTTTATTTTTAGTGTTATGATTCAATGCATAATTCAAAAACTTCACTTCATTGTATTTAACAAAATCTCTATTATATTATATCATTAATTGTTACCTCTGTTATTATCGTCACTTAATATTATTATAATTGTCATCATCACTACTATCCTAATTACAACAATTAATACAAAACCATCATTAAATTTTATAAATTAATAATATTTTTAAATTTTATAATTAATATTTAAAATTCAGTGACAATTCAATTTTAAAATTTTTAAATTAAAATCATTATGCTATTAAATTTTCTTTATTAAAATACTTAATTTTTAATTTTAGTAAATACCACCTTAGTAATCTCTTAATGCAATAAGTTATAATATAATCCTTCACATTTTTTGTTATTTTGCCATGCATCAAAACTAGTAATGCAACAATCCAATTGATAATTAATTTTCCTTCCATATTATTGACTATAATTTAATTATTTTTTCTTTTCCTTTATGAAACGTTTAATTTTTATCTTGAATAATTTGACTTTTATTGATTATGTTAACTCAAAATTAAAAAGGTGTTGCCTTAAATCATATGAATTTATATAGTATTTTGAATAATAACAAATTTTGAAAATTCTAACTTTATATTTGAGTATTTATATTGGTTAAAATTGGTTTTTTTTTTCTTTATATATTTTAAGAGAAAACAATGAAGCTATAAATATTAATGAAATTAATTTTGTTCTCTATAGATTTGAGGAGAAAATAATGATTGAAGCTATAAATATTAAAATGGTTGAAGAAAATATTGTCCAAATAACTAAAAAAACTTTGAAAGCTTGAAAAGTTAAAGTTCGATGTTTTATAAGAGTAATGACTTAAGATTGTCTAACAATATGTTTGGATTGAAGGTTTATAATGGAATGGAATGGAAGAGATTGGTTTAGACATTAATTTTATGTTTGGCTAGAAGAGGTTGGAGTGGAATGAAGTGATTTCAAAGGTTTTGGTAAACTTTTCAAAACCACCCAAACCAATATATTAGAACACCTTAAATTGAAGTGTTTCCACCGGTTCAAAGTAAAAAAAAAAAACAATGAAGTTACAAATCTGCCCTTAGTTTGGTTGGCCAACAATCTACTTCCTCCCATTGCCGCACAACCTACAACACAATCAACATAGCAACTTCCCATGGTTGCCTAACCTACAACACACCAACATCAAAACACAACAACTTCTTCGCCTAGCTTCGTCCCCAGCCTCACTTTGTTGTGATTCTCGCCTGGGCTCTTAAAGCATAGCAAACCAACACACGTCAACACAACAACTTGATCCCTAATCAGTTGGATCTTCTTTTTACCGTTTTTGCATGAATATGTTCAAGTAAGATTCTTCTCTCTGCCGCTTCACCCTAGCTGTTATGATGAACATGTGTGTGGATGGTCTTCGGTTGACATATGTTGGTGATTGATTAGGACTTTTTCCCCTCCCCCCATCGGAACCAACTGCACTTTTCAGGATAGTGACAACAACAATGACTTCTAGTTTTTTACTTTGTTTTTGTCTGATCATGAACTTTTGACAATTAAATGTTTGAGGAGTGTTGCATACTTTTTTCCTTTGATAGTTATTTTTATGTGTTTTGAACCAGATAAATTTATGATCTACTGTTTGTGAATGGATCACAAATGCTTTTTGTTTTTTCCCTTCCTTCCTTCCTTCCTTCCTTTCTTTCTTTCAGTAACTTGTAGTATCTATATCATGTTGCTTGGAAACCTTATGTTGCTTGTGTCATAGGCATGATATTTGGACATAAAACACTTTTGGTTCTGGCATCTTGACAACTCTGTTTCCCATTGTATTCTACTTTGTTCATTCCTGAAATTGACCAATAGTTTTTTTTTATCCCCTAAATCACAGTTTTAATATGGATAATGGACCAAAAGCTGCTGAATTTATTAAGGTTTTTTAACTATCTTCTCCTTGGTCTACTATTAGCTCTTGATTATGTGATGTTTGCTGCAATGAACCTATGTTGCTTAAGAGCATGGATTGCTCTAGGGAATGAAAGTGGTATTGTAGAATGTCTTGTTTGATAGGGTTGGCTTCTTTGGGTTTTTTTTATCATGAAGAAAATACAATTATCTAGAATGTAAAAAGTTTTTTAGGGTTGTACACATTTTCAAATTTAGGCTGATATAATTAAATTAATTTAAGTTAACTTATAAAGCAGATTTAACGTAACAATTTTAGATTTATTTGAATTCTAATTCTTTTAAAGTTTTCAATCAAATTCAATAAAAATTTTCAGTGAATTTAAATTAGAAAACTTAGTTGGACCATTTCTAATGTACCTTCCTCAAGAAAATCCCATTCACACAATCATACGTCTTCTTTCTTATTTTATTTATTTTTTTATTTTCTTTTAACTTCTTTGAGTATCTGTGAGTAAGTAATTATTATCCTCTAAAATGTCATTCTTATTACTGTGTGTTTACATGTTTTATTTTGATATATTAATTTTATTTTCATAGATGGATGATACATTACTGAAGATCATAATTTTCTAAAGTTACAAAGAAAAATTGTTGCATATCTTGCACAAGTTGTTGCTATAGTAACATATTGGTTTGCTATAACAAAAGGTCACCAAAGGACACTGATTCCTTCTTCTATAACACTAGAAGCAGATCGAGTAAGGTCACAAATAATGACCAAACTTGTAAGCACCAAACATTGTCGCTCTATGCTAAGAATGAGTCATGCGACATTTATTGGTTTATGTGATGTCTTAGTTAGAGATGGGGGTATGTGACCAACTTTAAGGATTAGTGTGGAAGAACAATTTGTGAAATCTCTTTATATTATAGGACATAATGTCACCAACCGCGAGATTGTATTCCGTTTTTTACGATCTGGAGAGACAATAAGTTGTCATTTCCATATCGTTTTAATAGCCCTGATAATGGTAGAGGATACATTTCTCATAAAACTAGATGGTAGTGAGACTCCCTCAAAAATAGCCACAAATGATAGATTCTACCCATTTTTTAAGGTAAAAGTCATTTCCTTAACATATATTATTTTTTCATCCTCATGTGCAACTATAGAAAATGATTTAATTAATCTCAGGATTGCATCGTTGCAATTGATAGGACCCATATTCGTGTGAAAGTGTCTTCTAATGAAGCACCTAAATATCGTGAGAGAAAAGATTTTCCATCACAAAATGTGTTGGTCACATGCATATTTGACTTAAGATTTACTTATGTCTTGATGGGGTGGGAAGGTATTGCATCTGATTCAAAAGTTTTAAAAAATGCATTATCTAGGACAATTCCTTTGAAAATTCCTCAAGGTAATTATATTAGTCATCTAATTTAGAAATTGTGCTACAACATTTGAATTATGTGAATCTAATAACATAGATGTTTATGTATAGGAAAATACTATCTTGTTGATGGTAGATACATGTTAAGGAGTAAACTTATAACATCTTATAGAGGAGAACGATATCATTTGAAAGAGTACTTAAGGAATCCACCAAGAAATGAATGAGAATTGTTTAATCTCTGGCATGTTTCTTTATAAAATGCAATCAAATGTGCATTTGGTGTAGTTAAGAAACGCTTTCTAATTATAACAAGTACAACTGAACCAAATTATGGTGCCCAAATTCAAAATAAAATTATACTTACGTGTTGTATATTGCATAAGTACTTGGTAGGAGCAGATCCAGATCTTGATATTCTTGCTGAGGTTGACCAAGAGATTATGAATCAAGAAGTAGAAGTTCCACTTGCTCAATTAGATAGTAGTGAAGATGCACGTAGAGGAGAAATTATTAGAGATGCTATAGTAAGATATATGTGGGAAGATTATAACTCACACACACACATACACACACACACACACACACACACACACACACACACACACACATATATATATATATATATATATATATATATATATATATATA
>CATIWR010073729.1:0-17391 GCA_949677035.1 Omphalea diandra | reverse complement strand
CTCTCTCCAATTATATATATATATATATATATATATATATATATATATATATATATATATATATATATATATATATATATATATATATATATATTTGTGTGTGTGTGTGTGTGTGTGAAAATCAGAATTTAAATTTAAATTTTTTAAAAATTTTTGTAAAAATTAACCAATAAACTACCGACAAGTTCCCGATGATTTTTTGTCCTAATTTCGTCAATAAATTTGCCAACATATTGCTTTTTCCATTAGTAAAGCATTACGGAGATTACTTTTTTCATCGGTAAAGTGTTACCAACCAATGCTTTTCAATGGATTTTGTCCATTGATAAGTAACATGTACTAGCAAAATTTATACAATTATCGATAGATTTTTTCATCGATAATTTGATTATTTCTTATAGTATATGATGACAAAAAATTGGTTTGTAAGCAAAATTTAAAGCACAAGGTGTATATATAAGTATGAAAAATAAGAAATTTAATCTCTTACTTATTGTGTTTACTCTTGCAAACTCTTATTAACTACCCTTTAGGTTAAGCATCATATAACAATATATAAAAATTTAATTCCTCCCCTTATGTCTATGCATACATTAATAACAATTAGCTTATTATCAACTTTCATTTTCCTTTTAATAGTTATAAATATGTATTCTTTGTCAGACATCATTAGAAGACAATATAAACATAAAGAGAGTGGGAAAAAAGACAAGAGACAATTAAGTCAAAAGATAAGAATATCATTAATTGATAAAAGAACCTTAAGCATAATGATGAAAATACACTTGCAAAAACAATGTGCAACTACGTAATTTATTACAGATTAAAATGCATAAAAAGAGTTGAATATGTAAAAATAAAAATAAAAAAGAATTTATGGGGGGTGGATTTGTGCTTTGGAAGGTTTGATTAATTTTTACAGTAGAGAAGGAAGGGTATGGGCTAACTCATCAAGACCATCATCAAAATCAATATCAACTTGAGCTTCATTCATAACTTTTCTTTCTATTTGCCTGGAACTTCTTCAACTTCCTTGAATTTATATGATTGGTTCCTTGAACTCAATCTCTTTCCCTTGAATCTTTTTCCTAAGTTGCACTTGAAAATCTTCATTGTCATCATCATCATCATCACTACTATTATCATTAGCCCTAATCCCAAGATGACTCATTGTTAATTTTGGAAAGAGAATTCGTATCATGCTTCAAATTTTCCAAATTTGTATCCACCATGTTTTTCATCCTTTTTAGCCGAGCCAATAGGGAGTCATTGGAGGTAATAGAAGAAAGAAGTGGCAGAGGAGCTTGTTGTGATATAACTTGAGAAGTAGGTGGAGGAGGAGATTGAAAAAGTACTTAATCATCTAAGTTGTCTTGCTCCATACTCTTATTTCATCTTATCCATAGGAGCTTCTCATTGAGCAAGGGGGATTGTTCCATTAGAGTTGTTCCTTACAAGCACCTTCATGTCCAACAACATTTCCTCACTAATTCCTTTATCTTTAGGAACCCTTAAATGTGCCAGAGGGAAATCTTTGGGCTCATCACTCATCCCTTGTGATTAATTTGAGATGCTTGTCATTCTTTGTTATGTAACCACCTATCACTATGCTACTCCGATTCTTGTCTCGGATGGTTTCAAGTCTCAACATTAGCCACCAAGAGGTATCAACCTTAAGCTTCTTGTTCATGCACCATAGAAAGATGTCATCCTTGTGCACCATGTAGGCATAAGGCTTGGTGGATCAAACTGCGTATTTTAATCAATAGGTTACATGATACTTCATTAACAAGCCCATGTTACTTCTTCGACAAGTCAATCAGCCGCATTCAAAATGTTCTTTTAATAATTGATTTTTAAAATTAAAAAAATTAATGTTCAATATTAATAATATTTTCCCGTGTGCTTACCATTAATATTTGTATTATTTTTAGATTTTTCCATTGATATTCTTCTTAAAAATATTATATTATTTAAACCAAAAAAATTAGAACTAACCATCAAATCAATTTGACGTTTAAACACATAAAACAAACTAAGGATAGCAATCTACATACTACATTGTCAAATTGCAAACTCACAACTAATTTTTCACCAAAAAAAATCTATTTTACAAAAAAAATACAGAACAAAGGAAACAAATTTTAACAAAACTAACACGATCTCTATTTGCACTGCAAAATAAATCAGTCCACAAGTGATTAGTCAAATGTAGAAATATTTCTTCAGTTGCTCAAACATAGAACTTACTGAGACAATCTTGATCAGAAAATGGAAATATTTTGTTACCCAACATATAGTAATTATAAGTAAAAACCAAAATAATTATACCCAACAGTTCATGATTATGGATTCCTCAGTCTTCATCATCATCAGACCAACAAGCCTTTACTAGGATTTTCCGGCACAGTATCGTTAACTGCTTTATCCTCATTAATCTCTCTTGCTTTATCTGATTTAGATATAAGGCGTTCTTCTTGGCCAATAGTGAAGTTAGGGTTTGATGAAGAGTGATCACTTGAAGTTGAGACCAAATGATTTCCATTGGAATGGTTTGAAACTCTTGGCCGTTTAGGCTTAACTTCAACCACCTTCTCAAGTAGATCTTGCTGCCTACAATCCAGATAACTTTATATATTAGAGAAGACTAACTGAATTGGAATGAGTTCAATAGATAAAAATTGTCAGAAATACCTAATCCCAGTTTTTGGCTTGGGCTCAACACGAAGTGGCAGGGGAACTGATGCAAGTGAAGAATCTGCTAAAATTGCAGCTTTGTGCTCATGCACGAAAGAGTCGACTAGTTGCTAGCCTAGGATATAGAAAGGATGCACAAAAGAGGCAACTAGTTGCTAGCTTTAGGATACAGCAAAGACAACGTACTAATCTTTCCAAAAGTTATCTGTACCTTTCATTCACTAAGGACATAGTAAGATAATTCAACTAAACATATAAACCCAAGTCCTCCATGCAAAAACCAAGATGACTTAACATTAACAAACCAAATTTGGGTAATGACTCCTGAAAATACCCATCATGAATTGTAGACAGTTACTTGCAAATCAATAATGAAGGATATTTTAAATAGAGCAAATGCCCGTTTCTCTGTGCATCGGAGGAGGTGTTCTGCATCCTCTTCAGCTTCCATTTGCTCCTTGAGATAAAGCAAGTCATCACTGTCCAAAGCTGTATAAACAAAACTCAAAAAACTATAGCTAAAAACAAGTAATAAGAAACATATCTTTGTGCGCACACACACAACCAACAGACAGAATAAAAGAGAGAAGGTGGAACCGCCTCGCCCATGAAGGTAACCTCCACGTACCAGCAACCTCTTGCATTGCTAGCATCCCAATAGGAGACGCCAGAAACCCTGCCGGGGCATGTTTTCAAAAAACTGCCAACTTCTCATAAACATTATGGACACAACAAGCATTGAGGAATCATAGATTTGACATGCAACATTATTATTTACAACATCAAGCCCAGCATTCTAATAGAACTCAATGAGGGCGGGTGACGACAGTAAGCTTCAGTGCTCTACAGTTGAATAGGTGGGAGTGGAAATCTCTTCTATCTACGCTGGGTTAGCTGGAATTTAGGCTGGACGTGTCTATGCTTGATCAAGAGGAACTGGTGGAAAAGGGACACAAGTTAACTACCCATATCCAAGTAAAGATGCCTAACCAGAAGAATGGAAGAGAACAGTTGATTAGGCAAGGAGAAAGCTGAACCCAGGTGATATACTACAGTAGAAGCTTTGGCAATTTATTATGGCTTGATTTTATAGTTGTCATGGTAAACCTGTTGATAGAAGGAATCAGCTTTGGTTCCACAATAATTAATTTCAATAATAGTTCACTTACTGTTGTAAACATTACTTATCATATTAGTTTGACAAGAGAAGGTAAACAAATGGATTATTGGATTATGGATATCTTCCTTTAATTGATCAAGATGCACAATATATGTTTATGCTCTTCACGAAACTATTCAATGATGATATTTATCATATTTTAGAAAGATTATAACTAAATCTTCACACAGATAATGGTATGTGGTTGTCTTTCAGAATACATCAAAAGGACATACATCCACCAGTGCCGCAAATAGTCCCTCTGAATAAAAAGAAAAAAAAATGCCAATACAAAAAAAAGAACAGCAAAGATATTATTGCAGTCAAGGAAAACTAGTTAGAAGGATTACTTCGATTTTATTTTAACTACAAAAATTAAAATTTTCTTATGAGTTATTCTATTCAGGAAGTCTAGACTTTTAGAACTATTTGGAAATTGTATATGCTCGCAAAGATGTTTGCTTATTACTTAACGCATGTTGGACATTGCTAAAAGCTATATTTATGGGGCTAATGCTACAACTTTTTTAAGTTTCTGAGATATTTTTAGCTATTCATGTAAGTAGTTTATTTACCTAGTTAATCTAATTAAATAGTTATAAAAACTTTAAATATTAGCTCCCTTTTAAATCAACTTTTGTCTCACAAAAATTAATTTAGGAAAATCTATTATAAATTTACAAATATGCTTTCTTCTATTTTTTTACCCAAAAACTTCTATTGCCAATAGCAGTGCCAATCATGCCTTTAGTAAGTCCAGAAATCAACTACTTCGGGATTTCCAATTCTTATGCATACAATAAATCATTAGTTCTCCATAAATATCTAACTAATGATTCCCTCAGGTTCTGGATATGGAAATTTCAGTATTTTGATTGAATTGGAGGGCCTGTGTGTATAGTTTTCTCTTATTTCATCTATTGCTATAATACATGCGGAAGAATAACAGCCCTCCCAACAATTAGGCAACTAGAAGCCTGAATACTCGGAAGAAGAAATACATAGAGGTAAAGAGATGATTAGGAGAGGCGACGTGCTAACCTTAGCAACCATGAGCTGGAAAGTGATGTCTTCATCGTCGATTTTATGTTTTCCTTTTCCTCATTTCTTAACTGCAAATTCATTCAGTCTGGCTTTCATCAAACACAGAACATGAACTTCATATGGGGGGCCAAAGAGAAAAACCAATAGATCACCTTTAGAATCCGTAAGATTGGTGTACTCCCGAACTTCTTTTCCTGCCATTGCTATATATCTCAACGAACAAACGCTTGTTTACCGAATCACCAACTCAATCAACTCGCAGACCACGGGACGTTTGGATTAGATACTCGCTCATTCAACCCGAACGAACAATCAAACGGCAAAGGAGCATATCAGTAAGCTCGCTAAATTCAGTTGGATAATACTCTTCAGTTGCCTACTATTCCCTTCTTGCGTGCCTCGAAATAAATGCCAATTTTCATTAATTATAGGACAAATATTTTCACTTTTATATTAAAATAATAATTTTTATTTTTTAATTTAAAAAATATATATATATATATATTTTTTTTTTCATTTTTATATTATTCATAGCTTTATATTAGATTTAATTAAATCTAACAGTGATATGACACTTTTAACCAACATATTTATATAAATAACATTTTAAAAAGATAATTAACATAAAAATTCTATACTTTCACATTTGTGTCAAAATAATCCAATTTAATTAAATAACCTTTTAATTAAAAAACTATTTACTTGTTAATTAAAAAATCATTTACTTGCTAATTAATATGCAATTAAAGCTAATTTAATTTTAGTTTGAGATTTATTTGTTTTTGTAATTTTGAAATTTTAAAAAAACTTTTTGATTTAATTATTTTAATTTTATTTATATTTGGGTTGAAATAAATTAATAATATATTAGCAATTTTGGGTTAAAAAAATTGATATTATAGGTTTAAATAAAATTATTGCATGTAATAATATGATAATAAATTTATTAATATGATTAATTTATAAATAATTTATTTTTAATTTTTAAAATTAATATTTATTAGAGATAAATTTATTTTTTAAAAATAAATTAATATATGAGTTGTAGGGCTTTATAAATTAAAATTTTCATTTGGGGCTAATAACCCATTTTTTAAAGAGCCGAGCTCCCTTCATGTCCTTTATGATCCATTTGTGCCAAATGACCAATTTCTTTCGGCTCAAGCCGAAATTTTATTTCCCTTTTCTTTGGCTTGTAAGCCAATATGGTAAATTATATTATGGACTTTGAATCATATATATCATAGTTTTAGAGTAAAAAATGCAGCTTTTTTTGTATTATTATTTATTTGTCACACGTGAGAGGTTTAGTATTTCAAAATAACTAATTAGGTCTTCTTTCTTACTTCTTAAAAAATAGATTTCTTCTATTTCTTTGATTTTCTACTATTTTCTCTGCCTTTTGATGAAAATTTGAATAGTTTTTTAATTTTTATTATTTAATAGTTTAAAATTATACAAACATTTATCGTGTGAACATAGCTGTTGTAAGTTTGTGAACAATAGTTTTTAAGTATAAATTTATTAATTTGTTTGGTTATTTTTAATGAAACATTTATCATGTTATTAAAGGATATCTGATTTTGTTTCCATGTTCATTATTTTTTTATTACGTTGTTCGCTAAAAACATTTAATTATATGTCATTAAAAATATATATTCATTATATCATAAGTAACTATTCATTAATTATCAACATAATATTTATCAAATGTAGTCTTTTACATCCATTATTTTATTAAACAATACTCATCTCATATTTTGTTGATGTTCATTTAATTTTTAATATAATATTGTACATGTAACTATATTTTTATTAATATTTAAGTTCATCGTTGTAGCCTTTAGCAATTAAATAATTAAATATTCATCGTTTGTTTAAAATATTATAAATATGTATTTTTATTACTTAGTATGTAAATATTCATTATCTGTAAATACTATTTTCATCAATTGTAGTCCTTATATTAAACATATTATCATATTTTATTAATATTCATATTCATTAGTTTGTGATGAAATATTTATCATTTGTTTCAATAATGTTCATCATTTTTAATGTTTATGTCATCATATTCATGTAATATCATGCACAAATTATCGTTCATTATACATAATATTCATTACTTGTACTTACAATGTTCTTTATATGTATATTAATTGTTCATTTGATATTATACAAAAATTCATTCTTCTACTGATGATTTATTGGGACTCTTTGTGAAATTTGTTGATGAAGCTTATAATCTATATAGTGACTATGCATTAAGAAAGAGTTAACAAAGAAATAGAGTAGATGGCAAAACACTAACAATAAAAAGATTTTGTTGCTCAAAAGTTAAAGTGAAAGAAAGCAAACCAAAAGAAAATAAGTGATACTCAAAACTTGACATTCAAACTGGTTGTCAAGCTCACATAGAGGTCCATATGAACATGGAGTTTGGACTATAATAAAATATCATAAGGACGCATTCAAAATAACTAGTTTAAAATGATACATTTTAGAAGTTATTTCTTATCCCACACATGTAGTAAGGTGCTCAGACCATGATTCTACATGATCCAAGATCCATGATATAAGAATTGGCATCGTCACTTTCCATTTAGCATAAGTTATCACTTCTTCATACAAGTGAATTGGCATTCCTTCCTTTGACCTCATCACCTACTTCTTCTTAAAATGGACAAACAAATAATAACAAGTGGCTTTTAAGGGATCAAGTTATCTGTCATCATCTTCACTAACTAGGAACCTTAAAAAAAGAGAGAAAAAAAATGATAAGAGGGACATCCATTACTAATTTTTCATCATTATCATCAACCCCACTTCATTTAACCAACTGTCCTTCCCATGCAATTTATACGGATAATAGCCTGTAGTTTATAAACTCTACTTTTATTAACTTGAATCGAGAAGCACCTTATAGTTTATCTTATATTTAATTTGTTTTAGGTAAAAATAAGTATAGATAGAGTTTAGAACAAGAAAAGTAAAAGAAAGAGAAAAGAGATTAATAATACCTAACTAGAATGGATTAGGTCCAATCTAAAAGACTATAAGCTCAATTCAATTTGGATAAGGCCAAAAATAGATAACTCATCCTGTTGGACTAGGTTGGTCAAACCTCAGTCATGAACCTTTTTTTATCTTGACAATAGAGATTGATCAGTGCTAATGTTTTCATTAAATGTTGTTTTACAGTTTATAAGATAGTTTTTTTCATTGGAAATTAAATAGAAATCAAAATCTTCAACCTTGAGAAGGTCATCCAAATTTGAGGTTTGTATCCTATAAATCGCAACCGCGAATCAACTATAAGGTTGGATGGAGCTAGGCCTGAGGAATTCGCGAAGGTTAAGTCACAAAGAAATTCGCAGTGGCTATCACATCCTAAGTCGCGACTGCGAATTTCATAATAACAAAGGAGGGAACCAAATCCACAGTCGTAGCACGCCAAGTGTCCAAGGGAACCGTTGAAAATAAACAATCACAAGGGCAAAGTTTTGTCGCGACCATGACTCAAAAAGTTGAAGTTTCCTCACTAAACAGAGGAATTTACAATCTCAATCGTGCCCAAGACAAAGCCAATTTGCCACCGTGACTTTTAAGTAGTAGATTGAACATAACGACTATATTTCTTGGACAACCAATGAATGAAAAACATGTGGACTAGCCGTTAAACACATAATGTGGTTCTCTACCACGATTTTCTGCTCCTCAATGCAAATTGAAAATTCACAATTGCGAAATGAGAGTAGCAATCGCGACTTCTGTCTGACAAACATTTAATGCAAAATCTGTCTAGCATAACTTAGAGATTTAGGAATAGTTTTTAGAGTAACGTCTCTTTGGTAGATATGGGCTATAAATACTCCACCAAACATATGTAAATGCAAGAGAATTGAATTAATTGTAACCAAACTCTGACCAATTTGTTATTCATTCTTTTACTCTTCTTTAAGTGTTATTGATTGTTTGGTGTGAGAAATAAACACCATTATAAGTAGGTTGAGAGTTAGCCCAAATTTTAAAACTCTTGTAAGAGGTTGAAGTGTGAGCCTATCCAAAACATTTGTGAAAGGTTTTTGTGTGAGCTTAGAAAACACAAGTTGTAAGGATTTTATGTGAGCCATAAAACACAAGTTGTATAAGTTTGGTGTGAGCTTGAAAACACCAGTTTAGTTGAGTGAAAATACCTAATTGTGTAGAATTGGGGAGTGAACGTAGGGTTTGTTAACACCCAAACCACTATAAACGTTTGTGTTGATTTTTCTCATCTCCTTCTTCACTTCCTAAACACATAAACCTTCTTTTTAATTTTAAAATAAGCCACCAATTTAATCTCCCCTTCTTGGTGCCCTAGGCCAACACATCCTTTTATGTGCATAATTTATACTATCAGACTTATACTTCTATAAATCATATATGTGGTTCATCCCAATAAAAAGATTACTACCTAGTTTAGATAGTTCAACCTAAATGGTTAGCTTATCCTACTCCATATAGGATATGGATACTATCTAGCGCTCCTATATAGAAGAGCACCTTTTAGGTACATTATCTAGCTTGCATTTTGAATACATTCAATAGCCTCTATCAATTAATTGACTTAAACATCAAAGTGGACATTTAGCATGAGTTGAGCTACCCTTTCATCTTTTCTTATCTTGTAGGCCCTAGCTAACCTTTTTGGAGCTATTAGCTCATCATCAGTGCAATTCACTTCTGATAGTCCTTAACCTGATTACTCATGGATCTTAATGTTGAATTAGTTGATAACAATAAGAGAACCAAAATTTACTAATTATTAATGCCCCCATCCTAGTCCATTCCAATGATAGTAACTAGAACAATCGCCATGACAACCTTTTGGGAACTTACTTGGTCAAGGAAAAATATTGTTAATGCTTTACTGTATCAAGATCCTTAAGCCACTACTCATCTAACATTAACTATAAGGAATTCACAATTGTGTTGAGAGAACTTAGGTAAACTCTTTTATAAGGGAACGAGCCATTAAGGGCAACACCAATAGCTCTACCTCCTCCACTATCACCAACACTAGCTTGTCCTTATCAAGTGTTCATAATCAAAATCAACCATTAAAGGAGGAATAATCATTGGCTTAGGACCTCACCTACATAACACAACATAATAATGCCCTATATGAGATAAAAAGGCCCTCTTATAAGCCAACCAGTGGTTGAGCTAACCATTCTAAAAGTTTATTCAATAATGAGGCCCTTTAACAAAAAATCATGAAAATTATCAATGGGCATGAGACAAAAAATATTTTGATTTGGATTATCATTTTTATAATCATAACAATATTTTGCTTTGGCTTATCATTCTTATAATCATAACCTTTAGCTTAAGAAGTAAGGAATTAGTCAGTGCCAGAAAAATTCACTCTTAAACATTGACAATTATGACTGTTCAACTTATTCAAAAAGCCATCTCTATAAGCTTCGATCTATGTATAATTGTTCAGATGCCTTATTATGCAAAATCTTCCCCTCAACTCTTAAATGATTGGCCTAAGAATGGTATCAAAAGCGACTCATAGTTCAGTCCATGACTTTACATAACTACCACAATTGTTTGCAACTCAAGTTATGTTTGCCATCCCTCAAATTAAAATTTCATCTAACTTACACAAGGTGGTTTTAAAAGAAAGAGAGTACCTATATGATTACCTCACCAAATTCAATTAAGTTGCCATGGAAATCAATAATCTTAACTATGAAGTTGTTATAGATGTCATGATCCATAATGGTAAGAATAAGGATGTCTTTCAATTCTTTGAATGTTGACCCTTAAAGAGTTTTATGAGAAGATGGCTTAGAGTTATATGTTCATCCACTTAGATGACAACCTTAGAACCTACTCTTATGGCCTATATAGAAAGAGAGATTAAAAAAAATTACAAAAAAAAGGGCAAGATAATCCTAGAGATGATAAGAGTTAAGCTAAGACCCATAATTCATACACTAGTCTTAGTTTAAGTAATTCTTGTGTCAACATTATCACAACTTTACACTTCTGATCTCCAGTAAAGGAGTCCATATTGGATAAATAGATAAGACAAATAGATACAATACATATGCACATTGAAGTGCTGGATAACTAAATAACTTATCATAATAAATAAGAAATTGTAATTTAGATACATGAAAAGACATAGTAAAATTAGTAAATTTATTAAAAATATAAAATATCATTATATTTTAAATAAAATCAAAATTAAAGTTGAATTTGAATTTGAATTTAAATTAATTAAATAATCTAATTATTTTTAAAAACTATTTTATTTATTTTTTTACTTTAATTATTCTACCTTATATATTTAGTAATAAAATTTACCTTTTTTATATTATTATTAGGTCAATTGGGTCAGATAACAAATTGACTCATTCAGATTAGTTTTGATCCGATTTGTCGGGTTGATTCCAATCCAACTTGATCTTACTTAAAAATTGTCGGATTATTTCAAGTTTATTTGGATTTAAATCGGATTTTGATCACTTATTTTGAATATATTTGAATTGAATTTTTGAGTCGAATAAAAAATTACCACCTCTATGCACAATATGAATTATTGAGTAGTTATAAATCCCAAAATTACATAAGTCATAATTTATTTTTTAACATTATAAATAAACAATCATCCATTCATTTTTTTCATTACTCTTAAAGAACTCATTCATTAATTATTAAAATTATTATATTAGCCAATGATATAAATGTAAAAAAAAAAAAAAAGAATAAAATATTTTTTTAAATAGCGAAAAAACCTTATGGCTCACAAACACATGCGGCACACCTAAAAAACTCACCCGCTGACCCACCACGACATACACCTGCACCTAAATATCCTCGTCTTTCACAACGCATACAACCAAAAAAACCCAAACTCATACAGAACTTCATTATCGGAAAAATGAAGATTTTTATTCTTTAGAAGAGGTATGTGTATATAATCCTAGCCATGCAATGCAGAGCACCTATTCATGATAGGAATTTTTGTTCTTTAGATTCGATTTATATGTGGACGATTTTATCGTGCGGTTATATACACATAGAAATGAATCTTTTTAATAATAAAAATGAATTTTCTCAATATTTAGTACATTTTCATTATCAATAATATTAAAGACTGATTTTCAATCGATATTATAGATTTTAAAGATATTTCTTCTCATATGTCATTTTATGAATACAAATATATTTATTATTCTAAAAAAACATTTTTATTCATATTATTTAAGCTATTTTTCTTTAGCTTATAAATTCGGCATAAATAAGAAATTTTTTTGTAATTAATTTAATTATAATAATATTTCACTTTGAAAAAAAGAATTTTCAAGAGAAGGTTTGTTAGTTCTTTTTTTTAGAAAAACATTTGAGAAATTGGTCTAGTTGATAAGTAAATTTGCGATTTTTGTTTGTTGGTCAAGCTTCTATTGGAGATGGTAATCTCACGCCAAAAAAAGTTAGAAAATAGTGACAGAAATTAGTGATGGATTTCAGTCCATCGCTAATTACTGATAGATTTGCGGTGACATTACAAGGAGCTACAGCCAGCGATGGAATAGCGACAGAGAGCAATGAAAGTTGCCGACGAAATTTGTAGCTGTCGCTATGTTTGTACCCTTTTATGGAGGGAAATACAGTAAGAGAATTGTGAGGCATTAGCGAGGGATTTTGTTAGCAACGAACTGATATTCATAACTAATTTTGGATGTTAAGCTTAGCGACAGATTGTGTCTGTTGCTAAGTGTTTAAGTGACAGCTGCTGTTTCACTTGACCTTAGTGACGAATTTTGTCACTCATTAAGTAGATTGCGTGCCTAGTGACGGACTTGATCCATCGCTAAAACAGTTGCCATTTCACTTATATTTAGTGACAGAATGGCCCATCGCTACGTTACAAAGTTAAGAGGGCGTCTACCCCCCTCCCGGTCATTGTCTCCCTCACTCTTTCTCAGTGCTCTCTCTCTCTCTCTCTCTCTTGTCTTCTCACTCCCTCTCACACTCTGTCTTTATCGATTTCCCTCTCTCTCTCACTTTCTCTTACATTGCTCTTGGTTGTTCTGTCACACTATGTGGGTCTCGATTTCCATCCACTGCTACTTTGTCTTCTCAATTTCGCTCTAGGTAGGTTTTCCCTCTACTGCTATTTATTTATTTGTTCAATTTTTAGTTTCTTTCTGTTTTAGACACAGATATTAATTATAGGGTTTTTTTCTACAGGCAAATTTTTGGTGCTTCATTTTGAATTTGAGCGTTTTTGCAACTTTGGTGTTTATTTTTTTGGTGTCTTGGTACTTTTTCTATTTTTTTCTTTTTTTGGACAAATGTATTTTTATTGTTTTGATTGTTATTTTGAAATTTTTATTGTTTGGGTGTTTTGGTGTGGTCATTATGGTGTTTGGAGATGAATTATTTAATTTGTTGGAAAAATGTTGTTTTTGCCTGCAAAATTAAAAAACAAAAACATATGATATAGTAAGTTAAAAAATTTTAATCTTTATTTCCTTTCTCCATGAGTTTTATTTGACCTAGTCTTGATTTTATGAATTTATTGGTTAAATAAACTTAAATTGGCTTTTCTCTATAATATTTTGTTGGTTTCATATGTTAGATTGATGAATTTAGATGATTAGTTAAAGGGAAGATAAAATATTTATTTTTAAATTTGCATTTTCATAATTTTTGAGACTGTTCATGACTACTAAATTAAATTTTATTATTTTTGAAAAATGTTAAAAGATACTTGAAATTTATTTGAATTTTAATCTCATTATCAACAATTATGGTTGGCAATATAAAACAACAAACTTGCTTTACATTTGGAATGAAATTTGTTTAGGTGAATAAATAAAATTAAGAAAAGAGTGTGAGCTTTTGTCCTTTTTAAATTGTCGTTTGACTTTGCATATTCTAAATTTAATCTATAATTTAAATGACTAAATTAATTTCTCTGTAATTTTTATAAATTATATTATATAATATTGTTCAAATATCAACAATACTCATAAGTTATAAAAACACTGATTTTTTTTTAAAAAAATTACAGGTTTTTTTTTTTTTGTGCTTGCATCATCAAGTTTATTTGGTAATGATATGATCTTATCTTCCATTCCAAATGATAATATCTTACTCATAATTTTGCGTTAGATTCTCTTTAGGTGTCCAAGATGGTTATCTGCCTCGTTTTATGAGATCTAGAGGAATTTTTGCAATCGTTTGTCTATTTCAATTGGTATGTCCTTAACCTTTTCATTATGGAATTGTTTAATTTGTAAAAAAATTACTTAGAAATCAAAATTGTAATAAATGATTTCAATTTCTTGCATTTGCTTCATCTGAAAATGCATTGGAATCGAATCGGGGAAATAACTCATTCCTCTTATTCCATAAGAAATGAGATTTCCATTTGATAAAAGTCAAGCCTAAATATATATAATTTCTTCAATCTAATAGTGTTTGATTTATGACATATATAATAATCAAATTAAATATACAAAATAAATTTAAAAATCTAAAATTTTTTCATAAATTTTTAATTATATTTGAAATTTTTGAATGAATCAAATTATTTTTAATTGTATTTAAAATAAAATTTAAAATTTAAAAATATATATTTATAATAAATTCACCTTGCACTTTTTAATAGTTCACACCAAAATTAAGTCCATATCATCATTAAAATGATATTTTAATTTAATTTAATATAACTTTTTAAAAAATATATAAAAATTATTTATATTTTATATAATAAATTATTATTTTTTATTTAAAATTATTGGCTCTAAGCACCAAGAAGGGGGTTGAATTGGTGTATGAAAAATCAAAATAAGAAACTAGAAAGATAGATGAGTAGAAGAGAGACACAAGATTTGTAGTGGTTCGAGTATTAACCAACCTTACGTCTACTCCTCAATTCTCTACAATTGGGTATTTCACTCACTCAAATTGTGTTTTTCAAGCTCACACCTAACTTTTCCACTTTATGTTTTCTAAGGCTCACACAACAACCTAATACAAGTTGTTTCCAAGGCTAACACTAAAACCTCTCTCAAGAATTTTCTCAAGCTCACACTAAAATCTTTCTCTAGTATTTTTATAGGCTCACACTTAAACATATTACAAATGGTGTTTATGCTTACACCAAACAATCACTTAAAGAATAGAAAAGATTGAGTAGCAAAATTGCAAGAGCTCGGTTACAAATTAATGAATTCTCTTGTATTTACATCTATTTGGTGAGATATTTATAACCTTTATCCACTAAAGAGACGTTGCAATAAAACTGGTAGCAAATCTCTAAAGTATGTTAGACAGATTTTACATTAAATGCTTGTCAAGCTTCATTCGTGATCGCTATTACTTTTTTGCGGTCGCGATTTCCAAATTTCCATACGGCAGCCAAAAATTGTCGCAGAAATCTCCGTTTGTGTCTAACGACTAGTCCACGTGTCATCTTCTCATTAGTTCACTAGAAAAATATAGTCATTGTCTTTCACCTGCTCACAAAAGTAGCGGTCGCTATTTTTTTTGTACAGGCCGCCACTTAAGATGCGAATTCGTCTGTCAAAATGTTCATCTTCTTCTTCATGAGTTGCAGTCGCTACCCACAAGTTGTCATCGCGATTTTTGTCTTCTAACGGTCACCTAAGACACTTGTCATGTTGTGGTTGTGGACTTGATTCTCTCTTGAGTTACTTTGAAATTTGCGGTCGCGACTAAGGTGTGACACACACCCCAAATTCGTCTGTGACTTTGGCACTCCCATCTTTGGATGAATCGAGGCAGGTAAGTGGCCTGCGAATTTGCCTGTCCAATTTTCAATCTGTCTTAAGTGAAGTCGCGGTCACGATATTTGAAGTTGCAGTCGCGAATTAGGAGACACTTTGCTTTCTTTAGAGATTATGAACTTCATCCAACTTTCAATTTATAAACTAACTAAAACTTGCAAAACAACAATTAATTGAAACATTAGAATTGATCAATCTCTTTTTTCAAGATCAAAAGAGATCAAAGACTTAGGATTAACCATCCTAGTCCAACAAAAATAAATAAATTAAGTTTTATATTTCAAATGATAAATTTTTATTTTAAAATGCTTAAACCATAAAAAAAAATAAAGCTAATAGAAATAAAAAAAATTCTTCATTTTTTTTTGTCTTGCAAGGAAAAAATATTTTTTTCATAATATCTATGTTCTAAATTATACAACTGAAATTTTTTAATAATTTATTCTAAAATTTGAAATAAATTTTTATTGCTTGAAATATGAAAATTAAATTAAGAGACAATTTAGTCTAAATATATATAATTTATTTTATATTGATTTTAATTTTAGGTATGATTAAAACTAATTTGATAAATAGTGATATTATTGACACATAATTAATCCAATTAATGTTTGACTTATTATTTCTCATTCAATAATCTTTTATGAAAATTTGTTTTAGTATTTACTTGACTTCATACTTTTTAAAACCTACAATGAGTATTTTTTAAAAAAAAAATTAAACTTGTCAGTAAAAAGAAACTTTTTCCATTTCTCATGCTAAATTTGAATTAGTTATAAAGATGCAAATAGATCAATTTATTCATCTAAACATGACTTGACAATAATTCATCTAAAATGATTTATATTTTGAAATAAATAATTCTATATTTAATTTTAAAATTTATTTTTATAGGTCCAAAATAATTTATTTCATTCGTTTAAATAAGTGAAAATCTCATCTAAATTTAATTACTAATATTTTTCAAATTTAAATAATATATATCTGGAATATAATATTTAGAATTATATTATGCAAGAGTAATCATACTAAATATTTGAGACCATTGGTCTGCACATAAATGTACAAAAAAAACATCCCTCTTCTCTCAAGCTAAAGAATGTGAATCTCTTTGACTTTAGAGAAAAGACAAAAAGTATTGAAAATTTCATTAATTTAATTCTTTCATGTCACATTAAATCAAATACTACTAAAAACAATCAAATACCTATTTAGTAATAGTAGTACATGTTTAAAATGAGAGGTAGCTTTTTCGTACAGATTATACAATCTTTTCTTTTTCTTTTCTTTTTTTTATTTCATGGATCATTAAGAAAATAAAATGGTGAATTCTTATAGCCTATATGCTTTTGAACAAAAAGTAAAACCAAATATCAAACCATATCACATACTACTCGTAGTTCCATTGAAATTGATCCTAATTACATTGGAATTGTATTTGAGATGTTGCTTTTTGTTGATTATTCTCTCATACTTAGAGTGCTATTGAAAGAATTTTACATCTTAACATAAATATCGATCAACAGTCTACAGGTGTAGCTATAAGTTTTGCTAAGATGAATAATGTTGTCCCTTGGCACCAAGAAGGGGGGGGGGGGGGGGGGGGGGGGGGGGGGGGGGGGGGGGGGTGTGTTTTTTTTTTTTTTTTTAAAAAAAAAAAAAAAAAAAAAT
>CATIWR010073724.1:0-58477 GCA_949677035.1 Omphalea diandra | reverse complement strand
TTATGTTTCAAGATAGACACTCCACTATTGTAATAATAATTATATAAATCTTTATATTTTATTATTTAATTTCTAATTTTGAGATTGACATATATTTTTAAAAGAAACAAATATATATCTATATATATATATATATAGATATATATATATAGAGATATATATATATATATATATATATATATATTATGCATTAGTATATAGTTTCTTATGCATTGGAACAAAATTTTATTAAAATAACAAGAAAAGTTAATCAAAATAGTAATAGAGTGGTATGAAATGAAAAATATTAATGAAAGTTAATTAATTTTATATAGTATTAAATATTTAAAATTAGAATTTTATCAATCTTAAACATTTTTATAAATTTTTAAGTCGATTATAGATTTATGGTGTAAATTACATAATTTTAATTTTGGTATATTAAAAATATTTAAACATGATCAGCCTGTTAAAGTTTGAATATTTACTTCTTATGTTTCAAGATAGACACTCCACTATTGTAATAATAATTATATAAATCTTTATATTTTATTATTTAATTTCTAATTTTGAGATTGACATATATTTTTAAAAGAAACAAAAGTTAATATTTAGATATTCATGAATTTAATACCTCTATCAACTATATTTTATATTATAAAATAAAATAAATCATAAAAAGTTAAAATATTAATTTTCATTTACATTTACATTTCATTCTCCAACTCTTTATAACTTATTCTTATGTAAAATATTAGATTAAGCCTTCTAAAATTAACATCTGGTAGTTGAGAGTCCAAACACTACACTTTTGGTATTCGATAAATAAATTTTGACTATTAACATTTGAATATTTAGTAGTTGATAGTTGAGAAATATAACCAAATCTTACTTTTTCTTTATACACTAGATTTTCTAGCATTTGAATTAAAATGAGGTAAATAAATTAGGTCGAGCAAATATAAGTTGGATCAATTTCGAATTGAATATTTATGAATGAGTCAATTTGACATCTTTGTTTAGACAAATTTGAATTGAATTACATTGGACACGGATGGATCAAATAATTATCAAAGTATAAAAAGAAATTTAATCATTTTTTTGGATTGGGTCAACTCATAATTTTGACTTTTATAAATGGAAAAATATTATTTAAATTTTTTAAATAAATTTATATATTTAATAATTTAAATTGGATCAAATTTGAGTAAGATCAATTTCAAGTGAATCCTCAACTTAAGTTAGGATCGAGTAAGATTTTACTTGAAAATTTTTATATCATTTTACATTTGAATCATTTTAGATTTTTTTTTTCAAATGTAGTTAAATTCAAGTAATTTTTTTAAGCAAATTCAGAAATTGGCAACTCTTATCTAACTGCTAAAATTTTATAGAAAAAAGGCATCTAAAGCCAATTTAATACAATAAAACCACACACACACACACACACACACACACACACACACATATATATATATATATATATATATATATATATATATATATATATAAAGATTTGTAAGGGAAAATAATTTTATTATTTAGAAATAGTACATCATTTTTTTGAAAAAAAATTTGATAGCTATAAAATTCTAATTAATAAGTCTATTAAAATGATAGTTATAATTTAATACACTGAAATAACTTTTATAAATATATTGCATAAAATATAATAGTTTTAACAATGTACTTATAAAATGATTAGATGTATATTTTTCCCTTTATATATAGTTTGCATACGTATTAAATTTATTATAAAAATTAACATAAATTATTTTCATTCACACATAAAAGCAGTATTGTTTTTTCTTACAAAATTGAAAAGTTTTATAAACTTATCCGTCATTTTACATGATAATATAATTTTTAGCTATTAAGTTATCAAACATTTACCACAAGTTACAGAATTAACTATTTAAGAATTCTAATTTTAGCATATTTTTCGAATTTATATCCTATATTTTATTTTTTAGCAAAAAGTGATTCAAACTTTAATTGTGCTTTCTAATCTATCTTATACCCGTGTTCCAATCACTAGAAACTGAATTTTCTCTTCCTTTTCTTTTTTTTATTTTCATATATTTTCTCGAAAACCAAATAAAATTTATATAAATTATCTTGTTTGATGATGAAAAATTATGGTAATTGACACAAATCTTGTTTATTTTTTAGAAAAAAAAAAAAGAAAAATAAAGGACAAATTTAGAGAGTTTTTTCAATATAAATTTATAAAATTAATTAAAATAGAAATAATTTAATAATAAAATTATTTTGTGTCAATAACATCTGATTTTTGGTGATTGAAATCCGACTATAGGATAGATTTGAAAGTAAAAGTGAAATTTAAATATTTTTGTATTAAAAAATAAAATATATAATAGATTTAAAAAGATGAGCTAACGTTTGAAATTTTTAAATAATTAAGCCTAAGTTATAAGGAATGACAAGGAACTTTCAGTTACTAACTATTAACTGTCAACAATTAATTACCGATTACTATTTATCGATGAACTGCAACCGTTAAACTAAATAGAGCTTTAATTGATGTTTACATAATCTCATAATTATGAAAATATTTTATCATTTATGAAGATATTCTACCAGTACATATATATATTTATATGGAGTTGGCCCTTGTTTCTTCAATTTTCACAAGATTGGAAATATTGAATAGATTGTTGGCTCAGGCCGTTGAACTCTTTCATGGGCTGTTGGCCACTTCACAGAACCTTACTTCTTCTGTCTTACCTTTTTTAAGTATTGGCTTCTTTATTTTTTTCAAAGGGAATTGAAATTTTTTCATGGTCGTCGGCATTACATTTAGTTCATTCTTGTAGTTTTGCCTTGCTTTTTCTTCTTTTTTTCTTTGCTTTCATCTCTATCATGCGTGGCTCCTACCATAATTTTTAATTTCAACTTAGAGAGTTGCATACCTTGAAAACTTGACTAAATCTATGGCTCTTCTTACTAGATTTTTTTTTTTGGGATAATCTCAAGGTATTATTCTTTAGATGTTCTTGAAAGTTAATTTCTTCAAATTTTCAAGGTTTCTTGATTTCTTGGACAATATTCTTCCCGACATTGTCAATCTTTGAAGCTTCAAATTTTTATCTTTGCTTCCTCTTCAAACATTCAAAGAAAATAAGTCCTGACCAACGAAAAAACTCAAATATAAAAGTTAGAATTTCTCAGTAATTTTTTTATCATTCAAATAGTACTATTCAACCTCTTGATTAGGGCAATGCTCTATCAATTTTAGGGTTACATGATCAACATTCTCTCCCTTTTCAAATGATGATAAAACTAATATGCTTTGATAAAATTAAAATAATAAAACATACAATAATAATATTTTATCAAACATCAAAACTTCTCTCAGTTTTTATCATGACAAAAAGATATTCAAAATATTCAATGAATAAAGGCTAGCTCTAGATAAATTATAAAAAAAAAAATTCTCATAAAAAGTTATTTTTTAAAACATGCTCTCTTCTGGAAAATATAATACTTTACATACATTTAGAATAATCTCTCTTTAGAAATTTTAACAAGGAAGGCTCTCGACACCAATTTAAAGCAATACCTCTCTCCAAGAAATAATACTTTTCCTAAATAGAATATTATGGTATCTCCCCTAAGCTTAAGACTAGATTTTATATGCTAATTGGAACTCAATTAAGTAAAATCTTGAGGGTCACATAACAAAATATAAGATACCAAATATTGAGAAAATAAATTATTTTGGAGAACTCAAATACAATTATTTTAGAAAAATATAAAAAACAATTTTTTAATAAACATGCAAATAAACATATAGAATATGCAAAAATTGATGATAATCCAAATAATATCATGCATAACAACTCCCTCTAAGTTATTGTATGCATTCAAATTAAAAGTAAGAGGGTAAGGGACACATTAAGAGGGTAAGAGACACATTACAAGTTTGATACCACTTAATAGATTAAAGCTTTATATTCCTTCTCATCAATCTTCATTTACCAGTTGAATCCTCCATTTTGAGCACATGGTAAATGAGTCACCAACCTACAAATTAAATATTTTTCTTAGGTACTATTGCTTTTTGTGTATGAGAGGGGATTACGAACAACTAATTTTTCATTGTTTAGCCTAACATAGCCAAGTATGTCTTATGAATAGTATTAATAAGGGAATGTTTTCTAAGGTCTATAGAATAATTTATTATAAGATGCACTCCTATATGCTTGAGATCTAGAAATGGGTGCATGTGTATTTCTCTTAGGCCATGATCTTTGAGACCTATACATAAGATCATGACATGTGCTTAAGGCCTTTATGAATGTCAAAACATATAGGTATATGAACGTGTCCTTTATGAGTACATCCAAGAAGATGAACATGTGTGGTCCTGTGTAATTTGTCTTCTAGGTCTTTAAGGCCTACAACTACAAGTACCATCATGATTTGTCATATATATATATATATATATATATATATATAATGCCTTTGTGCAGTGTGTTACACATTTTACCTTCTTAGCCTATGGAATGGATACATATAAATATGATTAACCTTTTTCTTCGGCTCTTTAATGTATGCTTGTGCTTGTATTTTGGCATTAAGCTTTTGTGCTATAGGCTTTACATTAACTTTAGCTTTTTGTAAAATGGTTCAAGGAATAGGTGTTGTAGAATGTGAAACTCTAACAAATACACTTTTAAAAGTAAAGAAAAAGGCATTAATGCCATATTTCATTCTAGCATCTCTTTGAAAGCCTAAGAGAAAATAAACATTTCCTTTCTTTTAAAAAACTTGAAAAGGGGATTTTTCAATCACAAACTTCCTTTTTCAAATTTTTATTTTGATTTGAAATAATTTCATAAAGTATTTTTTAGCAACTAATCTTCTTTTTCTTTTTTTCAAAATTTAACTTTTCAAAATAAAATTTTCATTCTTCAAAATCTTACTTTTTGAAACATTTATCTAAATCATTATATATTATTTTTAAGGCCTAAACTAGATTTTCTATTATGAACACTTCATTTATATCATCATCAAGTTCACATATCTCTTTTGAGTCATCCTCCATAGCCATGAAGCATTCATTATGGGCTTTCTTCTTCATCATTTTCTTCTTCTTTTATTATTAGAGGGATCCTTCTCACTTGTGGAGGTTGTAATCTTTAAGTTTCTTTCTTGTTTCATCTTGATCATAATCTTTTTACTCCATTAATCTTTGGCTTTCTTCTATAATAATCAATCCATTTATGAAAAAGCTTCCATGAAAAAGAAGACTCAAAGGTTGCTATTAATCATTTGTTCTTTGACATGATGTCCTCAACATTTTATCTTGAGCTTTTCTTGTTAGTGAATATGTCAAGCTAAAAAGGGATTTAATTGGGTGCTTTAAAAAATAGAACTTATTGGAAGTTATGTAACTTCATTTTCAATAGAATAATACACTCTAAAACACTCACTCTCAAAGAATAATGAGAATGAAAGGGAGGTAAAAAAGAGGCACAAGATTTATAATAGTTTGATTAACTAAGCCTACATGCTCTCTCTATGTATCTTTTAAGCCTTTTTTTCTATTTTATTAGATCATAAAACAACTCTGCTTTTTATAGGCTCAAGAGTTACCTTTCAATTTTCTTTTTAAAAGGCTTAAGGGAGAAAAATTTCACCAATGACCAATGATTTTGTGGGTTGATTACTAACTTATGTGCTTTTTTAGGACAAGCAATAACCTTTTATCTAGAGGTGGCAAACATATCAGATTGAGTCATTTTTTGGGTCGGATCATTTTCAGATCGAAGTATTTTTTGGTCGGGTCGGAATCAAGTTGCTCAAGTTTCAAGTGAGTGTTGGTCACCCATCGAGTTTGCATGCTTAAAGAAATTTGGATCGGTTTAAATTTACTCTTACAAGTGATATTTTGGGTCGGATTATATTGGATCAAGTAATTGATTATTTAATTTTTTAAATGTCCGTTCATATTCTTATTATTTATATAATATTTTTTCATAATTTATTAAGAGAAAAATAAAAATTTTTTGTAAAATTATTTTTAGTCATATAGATACTTAAAACCGTACTTGATTAAAAAAATTTTATTTTTATTTAAATGCTTAATAACTTAAATGTTATTTATTTTTAAACAAATGAGTATAATAATGAAAACAAATAATTGAACTAAGTTCATGTATAATTATATTTAAGTTATATATTATAATTTAAACCAATTTACAAAACAAACATACAATGTTCAACGACGACAAACCATCTATTATAAAAAAATTTATGTAAATGATAAAATTAATTTTATCTTAATGTATAATTTTATTGTGACAAAAATCAAATTTATCACAATTATTATAAAAAAAAAGTAAATCTATGATAAATTTTTTTTTATGTATTGAATTATTTAAGAAATTATGATAAAAATTTGGTTAATGACAAAAAAGGCTAAACTTTTTTTACGAGTTTTCAATTATATCAAAAACTTCTAATTGAGTCAATTACACTTTAATTTAACAAATTTGGCTTTTATATATTCATTAAATTACACTTTACCTTCTAATTTTATTTATATATTAAATCATTTAAGAAATTATGGTAAAAATTTGGCTTAATGACAAAAAAAATATAAACTTTTATATGAGTTTTCAATTATATCAAAAACTTATAATTGAGTCAGTTACACTTTAATTTAACGAATTGATTTTAATTGTACTCTAAGTCAAAATCAGAAATTAGTAAAGTATATATTTTGACTAAATTGATCCTTATAACTTTTCAATTAGTTCAATCAAATTCAAAATTAAGTATAGAGTTTAATTAATATAACAATTTTATTTTTATTCAATTTAATCCTATGTTTGCTTAATTAAATATATTATGTACTTCTAGATGATAAGTTTTAATTTGATATTTAAATTTAAAAATTAAAATTTTTAAAATTTCAATTCATAATTCATAAAATCTATCAATCTCTTAATTTTTTTTTTAAAAAATTTCCTCAATCTCCATTTTTTGCATTTTAAATAATAAATTATTAAACTATGTGGAATAAAACTTTAAAAAATAATTACATGAGTTTAATTAAGATGATACCTCTATTTTTATTTAATTTAATCTTATTTTTTCTTAATTAAATTTGTAATGTACTTTTATATGATGAATTTTTAATTTATATTTAAATTTAAAAAGCTAAAAATTTTTAAATTTAAATTTATAATTCATAAAATTTCTCAATCTCTCGTTAAAAATTAAGTTTTATATTTTTAAAAAATAAATTATTCAAAATATTTAAATAAAAACTTCTAAAAATATTTAGAAATTTAATTATATGAGCTTAATTAAGATGATATGTTTATTTTGTATTCAATTGAATATATTTATTGCCTAATTAAATTTATTATATATTTTTATATGAAGAATTGTAATTTTATCTTTAAATCTGTTAATTTTTAAAATTTAAATTTATAATTCATAAAATCATTTAATCTCTCATTAAAAAAATTCTTTCGACCTCTCCTTAAAAAATTAACATGTATATTTTAAATAATAAATGATTTAAACCATTTAAAATAAAACTTCTGTAAAATATTTAACAAATTAAGTACGTGAGGTTAATTAAGAAGATACTTTATTATTTTATTTTATTTTATTTTATTTTTTCTTAATTAAATTCATTATATACTTTTAAATGATAATTAAATTCATTATATACTTTTAAATGATAATTTTATATTTAATTTAAAAGTTTAAAATTTATAATTTATGAATTTCTCAATTTCTCATTTCAAAAAATTTCTTTTAGTCTCTTTTTAAAAAATTAATTTGTATAATTTAAATAATAAAAATATTTAACCATTTAAATAACAAATTCTAAGAAATATTTAAAAATTAATTACAAGAGCTTAATTAAGATAATTTTTTAATTTTTATTCAATTTAATATTAGTTTTTCTTCATTAAATTTATTATATACTTTAAATGATAATTTTATATTTAAATTTAAAAGTTTAAAATTTTTTAAAATCTGAATTTATAATTTTTAAATTTCTCAACTCTCATTTAAAAAAATTCCTTTCAATCTCTTCTTCAAAAAATTAATTTGTACAATTTAAAAATAAATTATTTAAACCATTTAAAAAAATTTTAAGAAATATTTAAAAATTCAATTACATGATATGAACTTGAAGATTTTGAAAAAAATTATCCTTCAAATAAAAATTAAGAATTTATTAGTTTAGCATTTAAATATATAAAATACAATTCTATAATTTAAAAATATAAAATTAATTATTTAACAACTAAAAAAATAAAATTTTAATATTTTTGTAAAAAATTATTTAAATTGAGTGAAAAAATAATATTATTATCTTTGTAAATTTAAACTTAATTTTAGATCTGATTGGACTAATTAAAAAAAAAAGATCAATTGTGTCTGAATATAAACTTTATTCAATATTGATTTTGACTTGAAGTATAATTAAAATCAATTACTTAAATTAAGGTGTAATTGGCTCAAGTAGATACTTTGGGTATAATTAAAATTTTGAGGAAAAATTAGAGTTTTTTGAGTCATAGAGTTGAAAATTTTTTAAATAAATATACAAAATAAATTATTATATAAACTCTTTTCTTATAATAGTTTGTCACAATATATATAAGTCAAATTTTTAGTGTCCATCAAATTATATATAAGAAAAAAATAATATTGTTACAATAATATTTTTATTACTATATTAAATTATTTTAAAAATTATGATAAATTTATTTTATCACAATATATAACTTTTATTCTTACTAAATAATTTGTCACAATAAATAAAAAAATTATAATCTAGGCACATTAAAGTTAGTAAATTTATTAAAAATACAAAATTATCATTATATTTTAAATAAAAATAAAACTAAAGCTAAATTTCAATTTAATTAAATAATCTAATTATTATAAAAATAATTTTTGTATTTTTTACTTTAATTATTCTATCTTATATATATATATATAATAAAATTTATTTTTTATATTGTTATCAAGTCAATTAGGCCGAATTATTGGTTAACCTATTCGTGTCAATTTTTGATATGATCTGACCCAAAAATTTTCAAATTATTTCGGGTTTATCCAAATTTGGGTCGGGTTTGGATCACCTTTTAACGAGTGAGTTCAAGTCAAGTTTTATCGGCGACACAAAAATTGCCGATTTACCTAAGCAGCTAAGCCTCTCAATTGGTAGCAAATGCAATGAATGCATAGGGAAAGCCTACCTGCCAAACTCTTATAAAATTTCTCTTTAAGCTTATACTACCTAAATACAAGTAAATAGTCATCACAAAGGTTTTACATAGATATAATAGTTGTCTTCTATTATTTAACCTTCTTTAGATCCATGAGGTCTTTATATAGGCCAAAAGGTCAAAAATTAACTACTACACTCAAAAGACCCTTTTTCAAAAAGTCTACTAAATTAGTCATTAGACAGTCAACGAGCCATTAGAAATTTTCACAAACTGTTGAATTCTCTTCTCTTCCTTCAACGAGCATGACTTTTTCAACAACTTGCCTTTATATTTTTAGTGAGCCATCGAAATTTCTCTATGACTATCAAATTCCCTTCACTTTCTTTAATAGGCATTCACCTCTTCAATGGCTTGCCTTTGCATTTTCAATGGGTCATTGGAATTTTTACATGGTTGTTGAATGGTCTTCACGAACATCTAAAAGTTGTATTATTTCTTCAATTTCAACATATATTGAGAATGGTCAAGTGGTCGTTGGCTTAGGTTATTAAACTCTTTCATAGGCCATTAGCCACTTTACAAAACCTTGCTTCGTGTGCCTTGACTTTCATGGGCATTGACTTTTTTCATGGTCTCTTTCAACCAGTGCTGGGATTTTCCATGATTGTTGAATTCATTCTAGTAGCTTCTTTTTGCTTTTCTCTTCTTTTATTATTATTTTTTTTTACTTTGCCTTCATATTTATCATATATGACTTCTCTTTACAACTTTTGACTTTTTCTTTGGGGGGTTGCATGCCTTGATAACTTGGCTAAATTTATGGCCCGTCTTGGTGGCTTTTCTTTTGGACAATCTCACAAAATTATTTTTAAGATGTGATTGGCCTTCAACATCTTCAATTCTTAAAGCTTCTTATAGTTGCTTAGATGAACTTTGCTTCCTCTCTAAACATTTGAAAAAAAAATAAGTCATAATTAATAAAAACACTCAAATACGAAGGTTAGAACTTCTCAAAATGTAATTATCATTCAAAAACACTATTCAAGCACTTCATTAAGGCAATGCCCTATTAGCCTTGGGGTCATGGTTCTTTTTGCTTTTCTCTTTTTTTTCTTTGCTTCACATCTATCTTGCATGATGTCTCTTCATAACCTTTAACTTTGGCTAAATTTATGGCTTTTCTTGGTGGTTTTTCTTTTGGATAATTTCACAAATTTATTCTTAAGATGTGATTAGACTTCAACTTCTTCAAATTTTTAATGTTTCTTAGTTGCTTAGATAATATTCTCCCCAATCTTGTTGATCTTTGAACTTTGCTTCCTCTTCAACATTTTTAAAAAATAAGTCATAGCTAATAAAAACACTCAAATACAAAGGTTCACACTTCTCAAAATCTTATTATCATTGAAAAACACCATTAAAGCACTTGATTAAGACAATGCCTTATTAACCTTGAGGTAATATGGTCATTCTCCCTCTTTTTGAATGATGAAAAAATTAAGTTGCTTTGATAAAATAAAATAATAAAATACACGATATAATATAAAATATCAAAACTTCTTCCACTATTTGTTATCATGATAGAAAGATGTTCAAAACCAAACCTCAAAATTTTCAAAATACGTAATGAATAAAGGCTACAATCAAGATAAAATTAAAAGAATTATCCCCTTTAAATAGGTAATCTTTTCAAAACGTCATCCTCTTTTTGAAAGCATAAAATATTTTATAAATATTTAAGATAATCTCCCTTCAAAGATTAAATGGAAAGGCTTTTATACACCAATTTGAAATAATGTCTCCCTTTAAAAAATTATGCTTCCCCTAAATAAAATACTTATGGTGTCTCCCCTAAAAAGCTAGGCTTTATATACAAATTAAAAATCAATTAAGCACAATCTTGGGGTTACATAATAAAATATGAGATAATAAATATTGAGAAAATAAATCATTTTAGGGAACCAAAATGCAATTATTTTAGAAAAAAAATTTGAAATACAAATTTCCAATAAACATAATAAATAAGCATATTGCATAAACAAAGATTAATAATAATGAAATAACATCATACATAGCAACTCCTTATAAGTTATTGTATACATATCACATTAAGAGTAAAGGGTATGAGATACATTATAAGTTTGATACCAATTAGGATGGCTTAATTCCACTTATCACATTTAAGCTTTATATCCCTTCTTTTCTCATTAATCTATATTGAACACTTTAATTCTCAATTTTGAAAAGTTCATGAATGAGTTTCCAACTTACAAATCAAACATGTCTCTTTGGTATCCATTGCTTTTTAGGTTCATAGGGGTTAAAGACAATCATGTTTTCATTATTTAGCCTTGTATTGAAAAAAGTATGCATTTTGGACAAATTTACCATAGTAATAGCATTGCAAAAGGAATGTTCTTCTTAGTGTACAAAAGGATTGATAATAAGATAATCTCTTATATGCTTAAGACCTATAAATGGATGCATGTGCAATTTTATTAGGCCATGGTCTTTAAGACCTATACATAAAAGCATAACATTATACTTGAAGCTTTGTGAATGTGAATAAATAGGTATATACATATGTGTCCTTTATGAGTACATCCTAGAAGATGAAGATGTATAATCTTGTGTAGTTTGTTTCTAGATCTTTAAGGCCTATACATGCAAGTATCATCATACTTTGTCATGCATGTATAGTGCCTTGATGCATTGTATTGCACATTTTGTCTTCTTTGCCTATAAGATGCATACATATTAACATAATTATACTATTACTTAGGATTTTTAGTGTATGCTTATGGTAATGTTTAGACCTTAGGATTTAGTGTTATAGGCTTTGTATTTGCATTAGCCTTTTATGAAATGGTTTGTGATTTAACACTTTAAGGACTAGTTGTTCTAAAATATGAAGCTTCAACAAACACATTATAGAAGTAGAGGTAAATGCATAATTCTATCCAATGCTATGTATCATATTCGTATATTTTAAAAGCCTAAAAGCAAATGAAGCTATGTATCACATTCGTATATTTTAAAAGCCTAAAAGCAAATGAAGCTTCTTTTTTTTCCTTCAAACAACTTGAAAAGGAGGTCTTTCAAAAATAATTTTTTTTAAACTTT
The DNA here is from genome assembly GCA_949677035.1 of Omphalea diandra. Classification (NCBI taxonomy): domain Eukaryota; kingdom Viridiplantae; phylum Streptophyta; class Magnoliopsida; order Malpighiales; family Euphorbiaceae; genus Omphalea; species Omphalea diandra. The sequence continues at coordinate 46,142 of CATIWR010073724.1, read as the reverse complement.
CATTTGATTTGAAATAATTTTATAAAATATTTTTCAACAACTAATTCTTCTTTTTCCTTTTCATAAATTTAACTTTCTTTTTCAAATCATTAATTTCATTTTCAAAGTCTTATTTCTTTGAAAAGATTTATCTAAAATTATTATTTGTTAACTTTTAAGGACTTAACTATATTTTCTATTATGAACATTTCATTAATATCATCATTAAGTTTATATACCTATCTTGAGTCATCTTTCATAGCCATAAAGCATTCATTTTTTCCTTTAACCATAAAGCATACATTTTTGCCTTTCTTCTTTTTGTTATTAGAGGGCTCCTTCTCACTTATGGACATTATAAGTTCTAACCTTTTTCTTACCTTTTGTCTTCATTTTAGTCTCCTAACTCCATTAATCTTAAAATTTCTTCTTCATTAATTAGTCCATTTATGAAGAATCTTTCATGAAAAGAAGACTCGAAGGTCATTTGCTTTTTTACAAATGATGTCCTCAACTCCTTATCTTGACCATTTCTAAAAAATTCAAAGCTAGGTTCTAATACCACTTAATGGTCCCTTAATAAGGATGGAAATTAAAGAGAAGAGGTTAATTGGATGCTTTTAAAAATCTTGAAACTCAGTAAAAATTTCTTAACTCTACTTTTAGTATAATAATACACTCCAAAACACTTACTCTCAAACAATAATAAGGAGAAAATAGAGGAAAGAAAAAATATAATATGGATAAAAGTTCAGCTAACATAGCTTACATCCTCTCCCTAGGTATCTACTTAGGCATCTTCTTCTATTTTATAGGATCATAGAATAATCTTCCTTGTTAGAATATCAAAAATAACCCTTAGACTCCCTTTTTATAAGGCTCCAAAGAGCAAAAGACCATCATTGATTTTCTAGACTAACAACTAACTTATGTGCTTTATTAAACACTAATCTTTGACCCTAATGAGGATTTACCCAAATAAGCACCTTTGCCTCTCAATAGGTAACAAATACAATGAATACATCATAGAAGCTTGACTCTCAAACTCTTATAAGATTTCTCTTTAAGCTCAAAAGAAATAGCCTTTGTAATGTTTTAACATAAATATAATTCCTTCTAACTTTCTCTAAGTCCATATGGCCATCATTATATATACTAAAGGATCAAAACTAATTGTCACACTTAAAAAACCCTTTTTTAGAAGGTTTACCAAACTAGCCATTGTAAATTTTCATAGGTTGTTGAATTTTTATCTTTTCCTTCAATGGGCATTGGCTTTTTAAACTATTTGCCTTTGTTTTTTAAATAGGCCATTGGAATTTTTTCATAAACATTGAAATTTTTTTTTTTTGACTTCTTTTAATAGGCATTGGCCTCTTTAATGGCTTACATTAGCATTTTTAGTAGGTTATTGAAGTCTTTCCATAACTGTTAAATGTTCTTCGTAAACATCTATAAGTTGGCCATTATTTCTTCAATTTTTATAAGTGCTGGGAATATTCAATAGGTTGTTGGCTTAGGCCATTAAACTTTTCCATGGTCATTGGCCACTTCATAAAATCTTACTTCTTCTCCTTTAATTTATGTAGACATTAGCTTTTCTCATTAGCCTCTTTCAATGGGTATTGGAATTTTCCATGGTCCCTTTCAATGGGCGCTAAAAATTTTTATGGTTGTTAAATTCATTTTGGCAGCTTTTTCTTGCTTTTCTCTTTATTTCTTTTTTGCATTTATCTTTATCTTGTAGGGCTCCTCTTTACAACTTTTGACTTATGCTTAAAGAGTTGCATGCCTTGTAAACTTGACTAAATTGATGGCTTTTCCTAATGGCTTTCTTTTTGGCCAACCTCAAGGAATTACTCTTAAGTTGTGCTTGAACTTCAACTTCTATAAATCTTTAATTTGTTAGACAACTTTCTCTCTAACCTTGTCAATCTTTGAAGCCTTGAACTTTAAACTTTTCTTCCTCTTCAAGCATTAAAAAACAAGTCTTAACCAATAAAATCATTTAAATACAAATATTAGAACTTCTCAATACTTTGTTATTATTCAAAAACATCATTCAAGCACTTGGTTAAGGTAATCACTTATGAACCTAAAGGTCATATGATTAACACTATTTTTAATGATTAAATCTATTATAGCTATTATAATAAATGCTTTATCAAGCATCTTGAATAAGAAATTTGTGCATCCTTAAAGATAGTTTCTTAATACCTAGGTATTGTTTGGTTTATATATAGTAAGAAAAAGTTATCAAAAAGTGGACTTGCAACTTCCTTGATGTTAAGGAAATTACTTCTTTAGTAGATTAGAGATAGAAATATAACACCCACATAAAAAGGTTAACTTGAATGGACAAGAGGAACAAACACACTTGAATTCATCTGAAACAAAACTTCTTTAGAAATTGACTTCTTAAGAAGTAATAATTTATACCTTGTTAGGCCTTGGTATTTATTGATGTATCAATAAATAGTTTAATCTATAGTTAAGTTCAGGACTTAAATTGATAAGTCATAATTACATTAATATTGACAACTTATTATCTATATTGTTGATGTGAGTTGTAATTGTGTAGAATGATTATAGATATTTTTATTTATTTTCATATATTGTGAATATCCTATATCTTAGCCTACAATAATGTATGATTATTATTTTTATTTATTCTAAACAAAACTTCTTTAGAAATTGACTTCTTAAGAAGTAATAATTTATACCTTGTTAGGCCTTGGTATTTATTGATGTATCAATAAATAGTTTAATCTACAGTTAAGTTCGGGACTTAAATTGATAAGTCATAATTACATTAATATTGACAACTTATTATCTATACTGTTGATGTGAGTTGTAATTGTGTAAAATGATTGTAGATATTTTTATTTATTTTCATATATTGTGAATATCCTATATCTTAGCCTAAAATAATGTATGATTATTATTTTCTTCCATTTTGACTTTTCCTTGTATACATTATAAATGTTTGTATCCAAAAAATAATAAGAATGAAATACTTGCCTTTAATTTATTAAATATGGTATCATCACAATGTTTTTCTATAGTTTTTTTCTACCCTAACCTAGGTGTGTGAAAAGAAAAAGATAGGAAGGATATTAGCACAAGAAAAAAATGACTAAACGTTATGCACGATAGAATCACCTCATGGAAGTTCCTCTACAAACTAAATTCTTAAAGATTTGGCCTATGGAATGACCCAAGTACTAACCTATACCTAAACTACTATGTGAGCCATGACTCTTATACTAGTACTAAGATCAAAATCAAAGTCGATACCATAAACTATGGGTGATGGTCCCAAGTTATTGAGATGTACATCTCAAGAAAAGATAAGCTTGGGCATATAACTAGGGATTTTCCTTAACCCTTATAGATAAACCCTAATTTTAAGAAATGGAAAATTGAAAATGCAATTGTAAAAGGTTGGCTAATTAACTCTATGGACTTGTGTTTTGATGAGTAATTTGATTAGATTTCTAATAACAAATGCAATATGGGGTTTATTGTCGTAAAGTTTTTTTAATGGCATTGACACTGCTCAAGTTTATGATCTTAAAAGGTAGATGATATGACTCAAATAAAGACATATTATAATAATCTATGGAGGTTATGGAGAGATATACACTTCAACCTTCCTAATCCAATGGAATGTGAGAAAGATATATAAAAGTACAACTCTATTTTACAAAAGGATAGAGTATATACTTTTCTTATATAAACTTGATGGTCATCTTGATACAATACAGGCTAATGTGCTCCAAGTAAAGCCATTTCAAACTATGGAATAAGTCTATGCACATGTTCATATAAAAGACTTAAGATAAGAGGCGAAGATGACAAATGGAAAAACAACACCAAACATTGTTATAGTCTTAAGGGGATGACAAAAATATTACAAATGATGCCTAATAACAACTAAAGATCTTGCCAAAGGACGATTAAAGACTAGGACACTATAAATTAGGAGTGAAAAGACTAATACACTAATAAAATAGAAGTCATAAATAGAAAAAGGAGGCTACAAACTATGGAAATCCAAAACACATTTGTAACACTTGTTTAAAGATACATGGGTAACCCAAATGGTAGCATAAGCTCAAGGCTTAAAAAAAAGTGTGAGGCTAGTACTAACATCATAATGAATGAAAACATTATTGAGCTAATTTTCCAAATACTAAATCTCAATTTTCTTTTATTCCATATGGAGATACTTTAACTTTAACAAGCTAACCTATAATTCTTGACACAATAGGTAATGATGGTTATGCTCTATTCTACTTTAACCAAAAGAATCATGATGACCATACGACATTTCATTTCAAGACTTTGTGAAGCATACATAATGAAAATGGAGTTACATTGCAATGTAAAGAGAGTAATATATCCTGTAATAAGGGTTAGAATAGTCACTTTGTCACCAACTTTTTTCTTACCAACTACTATATTAGTTCCATCTCTTTTAAGCAACTACTAAGGACCTAAATTGTTATGCAACTATTTATCTAAGTTTTAATTTTTTTTTAGGATATTTTCATCTAAGAGATTATTGGTCTTAGTACTAAGAATGAGGACTGTATTATTTAGATGATATAAGCCTAAGAAGGGCAAAAAATGTATAGCCAATGAATCCAGTGAGATCTAAAATTCTAACCAATAAGATAATGGGAAAGCCTTAGCTTATGATGATTATGGGTAAATTATCTTTTAATTTTGTTATTGGTGATAGATTTAAACACTCTATAGCTATTACTTGTCTTAGATTTAGGATTTCATCTAGATAGATAGTGTTTATATATAGTGTTTATATACTACTTTCACATTTACATATAAGAAAAAGTAATCTTAAAGAGCTTATTTAAATGTAAAATAAAAGATTATGCTTAACTTTAGACATATAAACCTCCTTACAAAGAATCAATTAAATATGTTATTATAACACATTATGTTAATAATGATTATAAATTAAAAACAATTAAAGTTTTTCTAAAAGACATTGGTAGGGAAATTGAAAATGCTTAATTAGGAATAAAAGATTTGTATAACATTATAATGGATAATGCATCCTCTAATGATTTTGTTATCCTCTTTTGAGAGGAAAAATTATCAATTAGGTTTATAGCCTTTTAGATGTGAATATATTCATTTGAGATGCATTTCACACATTACCAATTTGATTATTGTTAATGGATTAGAAGAAATTGATGATTCAATTTAGGAAGTAAGGGATGTAATTCGTTTCATAATGCAATTCCTAACTAGGTTGAAAAATTCAGGATGTGCATTGAAGATGATAACATCTAAAGCATAATGTTATTATGTTTGGATGTTTCAACTAGATGAAACTTTTTTTAATGTTTGAAGCTACATTTAAATTTCAGAAAGCCTTTAATAGAGTTGATCTTAAAGCTTGTTAATGTTTTAAATGACTTTGGCGGCTACAAAATCCCTTTCAAGCATAACTATGGTAAAATCCCATTCATTACTTTTTCAGCTATGAAGAAAGAAGATTGAAAGACCCCAATTGCCAATCATATCTTAACTTATAGGCTATCTCAAACCCTTAAGCTTTTGTGCAAATGTTATCTATGGATGATGTCTCAAACAATATAGAAGGCTTCAAAAGATCCTAAATAGATTCAAACAATAATTGTACAGATGAAGTCGTTATAGAAGAATAATGCATGGATCTTTATTGTTATACAAAATCCCACAAGTGCATGGATCATAACAAGTAATACATAACGAGTAGAGTATCATTCCCATGAGGATATGAGTCAAATATCAAAATTATTAAATCCTATTATTATCTTGAAAACAAAAATTAAGATTTCAAAATTAATTATTAAAACTAATTTCAGTAAGTTAAATTATTTAATTAACTTTGAATATAATAGAAAATAGTCAATAATGATAACTTTTAGGAAATTCACCACATTAACATGCTATAATTATTTAATTAACATTATTTTAATTATGAATGAATTAACTCTTCAAGATCAAATACCCTAATCTCATGCTATACTAGATATATTTCTATTAAATTTACTCATATTCTCATGGTCACAAAAGGTTTAATATAAGTTGTTTGACAAATCTTTCTATCTGATCTCAAAAGACTGTGCTTATCTCTAAGTCACAATAATCTTAAGCTTAACAGTTAACTAAACTAATATCATGCTTCTAGTCTTGCTCCTTCACATAATACTTTAAACATACATATATTAGGCCATAATACATGCATGAAATTACATGCACACAATTGTTTAATCAAGACAATTCAACATAAATCAAAATCACTAATCAATTAATAATTATAAGGAATTAATAGGCTACATCCCTATTCCTAAAAAAAAAAAAGAATTATTTACTCATAATTTTAATCAAATAACAAATATCAAAGAACAATTAGAAACAAATAATTGCATAATCATCATGATCCCAAAATTAGAAAGATTGCCCATAAAAGAGTTTAGAAATTCTTCTTAACAAACTAACTAACATGGCTTGCAAAAGCTCTTCAAATTTATCTTCAATCTTCAAAATTTTTGTTTCTATTTGTTTTAATATGACTCTAATACTCTGCTTTGATATTTTGGGTTGTTTTTCCTTTTTTCTCCTTATTCAACATTGGATTTAAGATTAGATCAAAACAAGGCTATTTAGGAAGTTTTACAGATTCATTACATGGCTTGGATATAGGTTGTACCAGTATCCTATATGTCTTCTTTACTCATTCCACACTTTAGAAATTTGCATGAATTGCTTCTAATTAGTAGAAGTTTGTTGGGTTTAATTTCTACACTTATAGCAACTCTTGAGATCAATATCTAAAGCTAGAAAATTTCAATTGTTAATTATTCTTTCATTAGAAACTTGAAGATATCCGCTATAACTTCATAGTTTTGAAAAACTTCTAATTTTGTTATCTTTATTTCAATTTAACTCAAAATATTTTATTGTTCCATTTGCTATCAAAATTTGAATATGCTTCAATATTTTTGTTGTTTTTCTTATTCTTGCATTAAAATGATACAAGGTCTTTTAAATAATAAATTAGATAAATTAGAGAATGATATACCTAAATTCATGTTGCATAATTCAGAACACCTCTTGGAAGTGACCTAATATGCATCCCTCTCTTAATTAAAGCTAATTGGCTTAATTTCATACATTTTTTCCATTTATTCAACCTAAGTCACCAAAACACAAAAAAAAGTAACTAGAAATAAATAAAAATACTACAAAACACTTAAGAATGATAAATTTGTTAAAAATAAATGGCAAATAATATGCATAAAGTATACCAATCACTCATGCCATGTCCAAGTGAGGAGATGGTGGGATGCAGATGAGTATGTTCTATCAAACATACGGTGGATCAAACAATAAAAAGATATAAGGCAAGGCTTATAACAAAATGTTATACCCAAGCAAAGGGTATAAAATATCAAAAGACTGTTTCTATGGTGGCAAAGTTGAATACTATCATAGTATTATTGTCTCTTACTACAAACTTAAAATGGCAATTGCACAAGTTGGATGTAAATAATATCTTCCTTCATAGGGATCCTGAGAAGGAGGTACACATGGATATGCCACCTTATTTTACAACTTTACTGTTGGACTAGGTTGATTAAAATTAAGTCATGAACCTCTTTTAATCTTGACAATAGAGATTGATCAATTTTAATGCTTTCATTAAGTGTTGTTTTGCATATTATAAGTTAGATTTTGTCATTGGAGGTTGGATGGAGTTCAAATCTCCAACCTTGTAAAGGTCACTCTAATTCGCGGTGAGTGTATTCTAAATCGCGATCGCGACTTAATCACAATGAAGGATGAAGCTAGGCTAGAGGAATTCGCAAACAACTTTGCTACCGTAACACACCCAAAGTTGGCAAAGCCTAAGTCACAAAAGAATTCACGGTGTGTCCTGCTTTAGTCACGACTACGACTTTCATAGTGATAAAGGAGGAAACCAAAACCACAACCACAGCTTGCCAAGTGTCCTAGGTGTTCGTTGAAGATAAAAAATCACGAGGGCAAAAGTTTGTTAGTGACCGCGACTCAAAGAGTTGAAGTTTCCTCTTTAAACAGAGGAATTCACGATCTAAGTTTTGCCCAAGGCATGGTTATCTCGCGACCACGACTTTTGAGAGTAGTTAGAACACAACAGCTATATTTTTCTTGGATGACCAATAGAAAGCTGACACGTGGACTAACCATTAAACACAAAATGAGTTTTTAGCCAAAATTTTTGATTCCTCTATGGAAATTGGAAATTTGCAACTGCGAATAGTTAGTAGCGACCGCGACATCAGCCTGACAAGCATTTAATATTGAATCTTCCTAGCACATCTTGGAAATTTGTTGATAATTTTAGTCTAGCGTCTCTTTGGTGGATATGAGCTATAAATACTCCACTAAACAAATGTAAATGCAAGAGAATTCATTAATTTGTAACCATACTCTTACAAATTTATTACTCATTCTTTCAATTCTTATTTATGCTTTAGTGATTGTTTGGTGTGAGCAATAAACACCATTGTAAAAGGTTTTAGTGTGAGCCTTAAAAACACTTGTGAGGGGTTTTAGTGTGAGCCTTGAACACACTTATAGGAGGTTTTAGTGTGAGCCTTGAAAACACTTGTAAGAGGTTTTTGTGTGAGCCTAAAAAACACAAGTTGTAAAAGTTTGGTGTGAGCTTGGAAACACCTTTGAGTTGAGTGAAATACCCAATTATAGAGAATTAAGTTGGTTAATACCCGAACCACTATAAATTCTCATATCTATTATTCTCTTCTTCTATTCAACTTCTTAAACATTTTATCCCTCATTTTATTTTTTAATTGAACACAAATTCAACCCCCATCTTCTTGGTGCCCTAGGCCAACAAGTGGTATCCCTCATTTAATGTTGAATCTGCAGCACATCTTAAAGATTTGTTGATAGTTTTAGTCTAACGTCTCTTTGGTAGATATGAGCTATAAATACTCTACCAAACAAATGTAAACGTAAGAGAATTCATTAATTTATAACCATACTCTTGCAAATTTGATATTCATTCTTTCAATTCTTATTTTTGCTTTAGTGATTGTTTGGTGTAAGCAACAAACCCCATTATAAGAGGTTTTAGTGTGAGCCTTGAAAACACTTATAAGATGTTTTAATGTGAACCTTGAAAACACTTGTAAGAGGTTTTTGTGTGAGCCTAGAAAATATAAGTTATAAAAGTTTAGTGTGAGCTTGGAAACACCTTTGAGTTGAGTGAAATACCCAATTATAGAGAATTGAAGAGTGGATGTAGGGTTGGTTAACACCTGAACCACTATAAACTCTTATGTCTATTATTCTCTTCTTCTACTCAACTTCTTAAACACCTTATCCTTCATTTTATTTTTTAATTGAACACCAATTCAAACCCCTCCCCCCCCTTCTTAGTGCCCTAGGCGAACAAGTGATATCAGAGCTTAGTCTCACAAATAAACATTAATTAGGTGAGCAAAGATCATGACACAAGAGGGAATCCACTCACATCTCAAACCCTACTTTAATGGATTTGACTATACTCATTGGAAGTATAGGATGAAGATTTATCTTGATACAAATGTAATGGATCTTTGGGATGTTGTAGTCAAAGAATGGAAGCCCCCACCAAAGTAGTGGATGGAAATGAAGAACTCATTCCAAGAGAAGAATGGGTTGAAGCCCATAAAAGGTCAAATGGCAAGAACAATAGAGCTATGACAATTCTTCTAAGCTCTCTCTCAAGGGATGAGATTGGAAGAGTACAACACTGCAAAACAGCTCATGCCATATGGAAGACCCTAGAAAACTATCATGAGGCCACAACACTTATGAAATCAAGTAGGTTGGAAATGTATGTGATAGAATGAGAGTTCTTCATGATGAAAGACCATGATAGCATCACCTAAATGACAAATAGACTTCTTTTTATTATCATAAACATGAAAAAATTTAGAAGGACTCTCACCAATTATGAGGTAAATACTAAAATCCTTAAAACTCTTCCATTACATAAATTTGATGCAAGAGTATGCAACATTCAAAAGTCCAATCCCGAGATTGGGAAGATTTCTACGGATGTTTTAATAACCAAACTCTTAACTCATAAGTTAGCCTTAAAAAAGGATGAGGAAATGAAGAAACTGAGGGGCTAAGGAGAAAAATCAGAAAAACTTGAAAGAAAAACCTTGGCACTCAAATCTTCAATTAAAGAGAAGGAAGTATAAACTACCTCAAGTGAAGAAGAGAGTGATAAAAAAAGAAGAAGAGCTAGCAATGCTCTCAAAAAGGACTAAGGAGCTCATTAGAAGAAGAAAAGAAAAAAGGAACTTCAAAAAGACAACTCCTAATCCTAAAGAGAGATCAAATAAAGTCATTTGTTATGAATATGGCAAGCAAGGCGATATCAAGTATGATTGTCCTAAGCTAAATAAGAAGAAGAAAGAGGACAAAGAGAAGAGAAAAACCTTCAAAGACACTTAGGATGATAACTCAAGTGAGGATGAAGAGGATGAAGAGTTTGCCAACATATGCTTCATGGCTCAAGAAGATTCTCCTAATGAGGTAAGCATTTCATCTCATTCTCATTCAGATTATGATAACTTGGATGATATAGATGAAGAGCTTTTAGAAGCTCTCACTATGAGATGTGACAAGTATAAGTCACAAATGAAATCTTACAAGAAAAATACTCAAAATTAGAGGATGATTACAAATCCCTTAATGATCTTGTAAGTGAATTGAGGACTTCAAATGAAGAACTCAAAAAATCAATGGAAAATCTTTCCAAATCATCTTCATCACTAACTTTATTAAGAAAAGAGAATGATTCTCTAAAAGGAGAAATCATTGAGTTTAGAAGCTCTATCTCTAAATTTCATAAGGGTAATGAAGCTTTGGATACACTCATAGTATCACAAAGGCTCTCTTAATTAGGCATGGTCTAGGATTTAATAAAGCCTCAACCTCTACATCTACACTCATTACATTTGTTAGACCAATAACACCTCAAACCTCAAGTGTTGAGGTCATTGGGAAGAGAGGTACTTCTAGCACTAAGCCATCTATGCCTAACGATAAGGGTAAGGCCCTCCAAGGCTCAAGTGCTAAGGCTTAAAGAGAAAATCATGCTCATATGTACAACAAGAATCATGCACAAAGACACAAACATAAAAAATTCTTGTCCACTTCTCATCACTCATGCACTTACATACATTCCCATAACCAAAGTATGAGAAGGCCTCCTACTTATACTAAGATTATGCATAGGAGAAAGACTCACAAGTCTAAACTCCAATGTCATTATTGCATGAGATATGGACATATATATTTATTGCTATATTAGAAAGACTTACCTCAAATTGGAGGACCCTTCAACTCCTAACCTTCGAGGACTGAAGTATGCTTGGTTACCTAAGAAAAAGTGATTTACTTGTATTATATAGGTATTTGTGGTAGCCACCAATACATCAAGCAATTGACATGTAGATAGTGGATGCTCTAAGCATATGACGGGTAATAGGAAACTATTCATGGCACTGAAAGAAAAAGAAGGTGGAAATGTTATATTTGGTAACAATGTCAAGGGTAAGGTAATTGGCATTAAAACCATTAGTAAGAATGGTTATTCTTTGATTGATAATATTTTATTGGTAAATGGCTTACAACATAATTTGTTAAGTGTAAGTCAATTGTGTGACAAAGGTAATAAAGTCACCTTTGATCCTAGAGAATGTCGAGTTACCACATTAGTGGATGATGAGGTTGTTTTTAAGGGTAAAAGGAAAGACAATACCTGCTTAATTGACTTAAACAATTTGGCTAACCAATCTTTCAAGTGTCTTATGTCTTTTAGTAGTAAGGCTTGGTTATGACATAGAAGGCTTGGACATGTAAGCATGAATCTACTACAAAGCCTATCAAAAGGAAAGCTAGTGAAAGGTCTTCCCAACCTAAGTTTCACTAAAGACAAGACATGTGGTCTTTGCCAAATAGGAAAGCAACATCAAGCCTCCTATGAAGCTAAAAATGTTGTAAGTTCATCTAGACCCCTTTAACTGATTCATATAGACTTAATAGGACCTACTAGAAGTGCTAGCTTAGGTGGAAAACATTATGCACTAGTACTAGTTGATGATTATTCTAGGTTTACTTGGGTGTCCTTTCTAGCTCATAAGAATGATACTTTTGATGCTTTCAAAAGCTTTGCAAAAAGAATTCAAAATGAAAAGGGTTACTTCATTTTTTCTATAAGAAGTGACCATGGAAAGGAATTTCAAAATGAGTCTTTTGAAACTTATTGTTTGGAGAATGGAGTTTTTCACAACTTTTCAACTCCTAAAACACCACAACAAAATGATGTTGTAGAGAGAAAAAATAGAACACTAGTAGAAATGGCTAGAACCATGTTCAATGAGTATTCTTTACTGAATCACTTCTAGGGCGAAGCAATTAATACTTCGTGTTATATTGCAAATAGAGTTTTTAAAAGACACATTCTCAATAAACATCTTATGAGCTATCGAATGGTAGAAAACTCAAGATATCATACCTAAGAGTATTTGGATATAAGTGTTATATATTGAATAGCAAGGATAATCTTAAAAATTTTGATTCTAAGACCAATAAAGGTATATTCTTAGGTTATTCCATCTCTAGCAAGGCTTATAGAGTCTTTAATAGGAGTTTTATGGTAGTTGAAGAGTCTATGAATGTTATTTTTTATGAATCTAGTAAACTTGATCTTGGGAAAAGTATTTTTATTAATGATCTTGTAGGTGACTTTGAAAAATTAGAGTTGGAAGACACTAATTTAAGGAAAGATAAAGATAAGGAAGAAGGTGAATCATCAAGAGTAGATGAGGAACCACAACATCCACAAGAAGTTGAGCCAAGTCAAGATCTGCCTAAGGATTAGAGATTCTCTAAAGATCACCCCAAAGGTTTAATTATTGGTGATACCTATAAGGGTGTAAGTACTAGATCTCAACTTAATCTTTTAGATAGCAATCTTGCTTTTGTTTCTCAATTTTAGCCAATCCATTGATGAGACTCTTGATGATGAAAGTTGGGTGATTGCTATGCAAGAGGATCTCAACCAATTTGAGAGAAACAAGGTATGGAAACTTATCTCTAGGCATAAAGAACACCTAATTGTAGGTTACAAATGGGTGTTTAGGAATAAGTTAGATGAGCAAGGTTTCATCACTAGGAATAAAGCTAGATTGGTTGCTGAGGGTTACAACTAAGAGAAAGGCATAGATTATGATGAAACATTTACCCCCGTTGCAAGATTAAAGACCATTAGGATTCTTTTAGCCTTTGCATGCCATATGAATTTTAAACTCTTTCAAATGGATGTAAAAAGTGCATTTTTAAATGGAGGAATTGAGGAGGAAGTTTATGTTGAACAACCTCTTGGTTTTGAGTCTTATAATTTTCCTAATCATGTTTTTAAATTGAATAGAGTCTTGTATGGATGGAAACAAACTCCAAGAGCTTGGTATGAAAGGCTTAGCTCATTTATTTTGAAAAAGGAAAGGTGGACACTACATTATTTGTTAAAAGGCACAAACATGATACACTTATTGTACAAATTTATGTTGATGATATCATTTTTGGTGCTACTAATGAATCTCTTTGTGAGGATTTTGCTAAGTGTATGATTAGAGAATTTGAAATGAGCATGATGGGGGAGCTCAAGTTCTTTCTTGGTCTACAATTCAAGCAAACTAAAGAAGGGATCTTCATCAACCAAGCCAAATACACAAAAAAGATATTCAAGAAGTTTAGCATGGATGGTAGCAAAGTAGCAAAAACCCCCATGAGTGGTACCATCAAGTTGGACAAAAATGAATCGGGTAAGACGGTAGATGAAAAGAGATATCGAGGTATGATCAGATCTCTACTTTATCTAACTGCTTTTAGGTCTGAGATTATGTTTAGTATATGAATGCATGCTAGATTCCAATCCTCTCCTAAAGAATCACATTTAAATGCTATTAAAAGAATTTTCAAATATTTTCATGGTACATTAAACTTAGGTTTATGGTATCCTAGGGTCTCATCTTTTAGTCTTATAGGTTATTCGGATGCGGATTATGCAGGTAGTATTTTAGATAGAAAGAGCACTTATGAAACTTGCCAATTCATAGGAGAATGTCTAGTATCTTGGTTTAGCAAAAAGCAAGTTTCAGTTGCCCTAACATCGCGGAAGCCGAGTATGTAGTTGCGGGTTATTGTTGTACCCAAGTCCTTTGGATGAAACAACAATTAAAAGATTTTGGCAAAATGATTGATCACATTCTCATTAAATGTGATAACATTAGTGCTATCAATTTTTCTAAGAATCCCATCCAACACTCTAGGAGTAAACACATAGCCATTAGACACCATTTTCTTAGAGATCATGTCCAAAAGGGTGATGTTGTGTTAGAATTTACTATTTTAATAATATATATTAATGATATGATAAACATAATGAACGACAAGAAAGAAATATCTAAACCATAAGATAATTTCGCAATTGAATTTGAAATAAAAACTTTGGGGGATTAAAGTATTTTTTAGGAATAGAAAATGCTCACTCTAAATAGGGCATTTTTCTATCATCAAGGAAATATGTGCTAGATTTATTACTTGAGATAGAATGTTTAATTACAAGTTTGCAATATACCAATTATCCAAAATCATGGATTGGGGGAACATCCATATCAAGTGCTAATGAAAAATGGGAGGTATCAACATTTGGTTGGAAAACTAATATGTTTGTCTCATACAAGGCCCAATATTTCCTATTATAAGCCTCATAATTAGTTTACACATTGCCCTAGTGAAGATCATATGAATGCAATTATTCAAATCCTATGCTACTTAAAATATTTTCCAGCGAAAAGTCCTATGTTCTAAAAAAATGATCATCTAACTTTGATGGGCATATAAATGTAGATTAGGATGGAATTACAAATGATCGAAAGTCCACATTAGGCTATTTTACCTTAGTAGGAGGTAATTTTGTTACTTGGAGGAGTAAGAAGCAAAAGGTAGCTTCATTATGCATGACTATGTATTTGTGAATTTCTTTGCCTAAAGAAGTTATTAGAAGAAATTGGCTACTCTCAAATTCTATAATGAATTTGTTTTGTGATAATAAGTCAACCACAGAGATTGTACACAATCTAGTTCAACATGGTTATACAAAACAAGTAAAGGTGGATCAACATTTTATCAAGCAGAAGCTAGAGGAAAAAATCATCAGTTTTCCATTTGTATAGTTTGAAGACTAATTAGCTGATGTGCTTACAAAGCTATCTCTAGCAAAGTGTCAACACTTAACAAGTTTTGCATTAGAGATATTTATGTGGTAACTTAAGGGGGAGTGTTGACATCAATTGTAATTATGCAGAGTGACTGTAGAGATTTTTATTTGTATATATTGTGAATCTCTTGTATCTTAGCCTAAAATAGTGCAGGTTATTATTTTATTTTGTTATGGACTCTTGTGTAAATTATAAATATACCCTTATACCTTATAAACAAATAAGAATGAAATACCTCTTTCTTTGATTTCTTTAATATATACAAGTTATATGAACTCAATATCCAAGTTATAGTATATAGTTTATATTAAGAATTCCTTACAATGATGGAATTCAAATAAGTTCTTGTTTGGTCTAATAATTAAAATGGTTGGCCAAAGGAATTTTATCAATATGATAAATTTGCCCCATTGGGTGAGTACTCTAGTAGTTGATTGTCTATCTCATATTATAATAGGCTTTCCCCTTTAAGAATCTAAAATGTGCCAAATATATAAATGTGTGTTAGAATTTCGAGTTAATGAGTGGGGTGGTTATCAAACTTTACCATTTATATCAAATTAGTTTTTTATTTTTAATTTGTATCAAATCAATAATTCATTTACGACTTTCATTTCAGGTTAAGATTGTCATTGAAAAACTAGTGATTTTTTAAGGAAATGGCAATGAAAAAAGAATATTTTATAAATATTCTCCATATTTATCTTCACTTATTGGACACATCGCCCTAATTATTGGTGTGTGTTAATGATGTGGCATGCTGACGTGGTCGATAAACTTACTTTACCTTTCATATTAAATCCCTAATTTTACTTCTCTATCTTATCCTTCCTCTTTCATCGGTAACTACTGAAATATAACAAAAAAATTATCGATCAAACTGCATTATATTTTTTACAAGCAGTCTGTGACCACCACATTAACGATCCCGTTCATCCGTGACGGCTGCCCGACCATTTGTCCGCGACCCACACGCCACACCTTCATTCGATCTCCATCTTGCCAGCTCTCTAAGGCAGTCACTCATCTACAACCCAAACCTAACCTCGCCACTGCTCGGTGTTGGCAGATAGAGAAAAAGGAGGGCAGAGAGCAGTGGATGCTCGCAGTTCTCTTTTGCGATGTCCATATATCATGAGTGACCATCTTATTGTTGATTGAAGCACACAATAGAAAGTGTGACTGGAGATTTTCTTTCAATCTTGGTCTACTGCTTGCTGTTCAGTGTCGATCAAAGACCACCGGCGTACCTTGCAGGCAGTTGAGACCAAGTTTGTCTTCCCTTCTTCTATTTTTCATTTTTCATTTGTTAGATGCAAATTTCTCTGTTTGTTTTTCATTCTTCTAACTCTTTCTCCCCTTTATCTTTATGGGAACCAATTGATATCAACTTTGGAAGGTCATGATGATGATCACCCAATCTATAATTCTCACCTGCAGTTTTCTTTTCTTTTCTTTTCTTTTTTTGCAAGTTATGGAAGAACATAACTTTTTTTGAAGAAAAAGAAATTATAGAAGATCAAAATACAAATACATGTTTTATGTGACATCATCAGCCAGGTCATTAGCATACATCAATAATTATGTGATGTATCTAATTAGTAGAGACGCATGTGGACAATATGCATAAAATATTCTCTTTTCAATGCTAACTCATATAAAAAAATCACTGAATTTTTAACACTAACCTTGACCTGAAATAAAAGTAATAGATGGATTATCTATTTGATACAAATTAAAAATAAAAAGTTAATTTGATACAAGTGATAAAGTTTGGTAACTTCCCAAACTATTAATCATAGAATTTCTATGTCCAGAGACCAGTAAATATTCATCTGCATAATTTAAGTTTTCAAGTTCCTTTTTGCCCTCAATTTGTGAGGGCCTAATGACTCTAAACATTCAAAATTTATTGTACATTTGTAATTATAGCTCATACTTTTAAACTTTTCAATTGAAACTCATTTTTAAATTTAGCCGTTAATTATAGCCCAATTACAAAATTGGGAGAAAAAGAATGTGTTTATTACCCATTTAGTAATTATTTTTTTTATCAATTAAGTATCAAATACCCATTTAATCAATTAAGTATCAATAGCCTAATAAGCACACTCATTTTCTCCTAATTTTGTAATTGGGCTATAATTGATACTTAAATTCAAAAATAAGTTTTAATTGTAACATTTAAAAGTGTGAGTTATAATTGTAAATGCACAAATAATTTTGAATTTTTGAAATCATTAGACCATCTATGAGACTATGCATTTTATGTGTAACATAGGTGACCCTTTACACACACAAGAGAGATAGAGAGAGAAGAAGAAGAAGAAGAAGAAACAAATAGAAATCAGATTTCCGTTTATTCATCTTTGCTAGTAAATTTACAAATGCATGTTTTTATTAAAATAACAGTATCACATTTCTACTTTCATACAAAGATTTGATAATTCTTGATGCAATTTTATCAATGGTCTTGATGCAATTTTATCAATGGTCATCTAGTACCTCTCTCTCCATTGTCTCGTCAAATTCAGAACCTCAAAATATCCCTAGAAGCCAACTACATAGCTAATGGCCACAATTCCAACAAATAATAGCCATTCTCTACCATCCTCCCCACTTACAGTTTCCTGAATGGAGGAACGAGCATTGTTGCTGCAACTTATAATTGCATCAGAAGCACCACACAAGTGCTTGTTCCCTTTGGATGCTCAACCATTGGTGTACAGTGTGTCAAGCCCTGTCCTTGGTGGAATCTTGCCACTCAAATTGTTATCGGACAAGTTCATAATACCGAGAGAGTCCAAAAAATTTATGGATTCTGGGACTTTTCCTCTCAAGTTATAGAAACTAAGATCCAATGATTCCAAGCCATTCATGTCTCTTATGTTACTTGGGATCTCCCCAGCTAGGGCATTATGCGAGAGATTATAGCTAGCCCCTTTACAAGGGCCAGTTCTAGAGGAATATTTCCTGTCAGACCATTAAGGGAGAGATCTATTCCACTGTGATATGTGCAGACCGCGTCAAACTGGTATACCAATCCTTTGTATGCCATGTTCACCTCTACACCAGAATACATTGATGAAATTACATAGCCAAGAATGTCTCCATCTGTTGGTCGAGTTATTAATGTTTTTAAACCATCTAATTTATCAGGAATGTTCCCAGAGAGTTTGTTGTCTGAAAAGTCCAGAATTTGAAGCTTCCCCAGCTTGTTTAATTCTTGAGGTATTAATCCACTGAAGAAATTGGATTTTAGGACAAGAGTTCGGATGTTTTGGACTCCAATGAAGAGGGGGATCTTTCCTACAAATTTATTGCACCCCATTTTCAATACCACCAAATTTTAAGTCTTTAGAATCTTGGAAAATATCCTTCTAAATAATTGCCAGCGAGGTCTAGGTAGCTGAGACTTTTGGCCTTCGATAGCAGTGTTGAAACTGAACTGCTGAAGTTGTTCTGCGTAATGTTTAAGAATCTAAGATATGTACAATTTCCTAAACTGCTGGGGAGGGCTCCAAAGAAGCTGTTGTTGGATAGATCTAGGAGCATTAGTACATTATTTTCTTGATAGAAAGACAATGGAATTTGACTAAAAGAGTTTATTACCACACACAGATATGCATCTTGCATTCCCAGTCCTAATTGTGCAGGTATGTAGCCTGTAAAATTATTGCCTGACAAGTTGATGTAATCTATGTTCTTAAGTAGGGAAGGGATTGTTCCTTCAAGAAGATTGCTTTCTAAGTTTAAAGTTGTTGGACCAAAAAATGAGTTCATCTGAATTGTTGGTGGCAGAAATCCTTGTAGGATGTTAAAAGAGAGATCCAAGTAACTAAGCTTCAGAAGATTGAACAACTAGGATGGAATTACTCCTAACAAGTTGTTATATGCCAATGCAAGTTTGGTCTTATTAAATAATAAATTCGAGATGCTACCTTCAATGTTACATGAACTGAGGTCCAAGACAAGAGGCTGGAAGTTGGGTGGAAAAAGCCGCTCTTCTAATTTAACTGTCAGCTTATTATATCCTAAACCTACAATGAGTGGGTTGGAGCTCTTTAAGAATGAGGTCAATGAATAAATTGTTCCGGTGAAAGAGTTCAAACTAAGAAATAAGACCTCAAGCTTAGGAAAATTGGCAACACAGTCAGGTAATTTTCTGGAGAAATTGTTGATCGCCAATACCAGATGTTGAAGAGAAATTGTGAATCTGGGATATTTCCTGCTAAAAAATTTTGCATCAAAGACAACAGTTAAAGGCTTTTCAAGTTTGATATTGACGGTGGAAGTTGACCTTTTAGCCTGTTCAAGCCAAGGTGCAACATTTCCAGCCTTGAAAGGTTGGTCATGGAAGAAGGTATGGTTCCCTCTATGAAACAATTATAGGCTATGAAAATGATCAATAAGTGATATTTGTCCATTGAAGGTGGAATGGAACTAACAACTTGTGTAGACCTGTTGTCTAGGGCTGAGCATTCGGTGGAAATTTTAAAAACCAATAGACCGAATTTAGTTTAATTTAAAACCGAATCGACCGAAATTTAAGAAAAAACCGAAGTAAACCGAACAGAATAAAATCGGTTTGGTTAGGTTCGATTCGGTTTTCGGTTTTGGGCTCTTCATGGGCTGTAATTGTGATAAATTAATTTGAGTTTTTTTTTATCTTATATAGAATAATTTATTTTTAGTTTTTTAAACTCAAATTAAAAGACAAATTAAAAAAAATTCACAAATCGGTTTATTCGGTTTTCTCAATTCTAAACCGTACCAAAATTGATAACCAATTTCTCTATTTTTCTAAATCGAACCGAATCGAATTTACTTTAAAACCCAACTGAATAGATCAAATTCACTCAATTCGGTTCGGTTTTTCGATTTCAGTTCAGTTTTGCTCACCCCTACTGTTGTCTAAAATTTCTAGCTGAGGCCAAGGGACTGCAAACATAGATTTTAGATCTCTGTAAGATTAGTCTTACCAACATGAAGTTCCAAAAGTTGTGGAAGGTAAGGGATTGGACCTTGCAGGTTTGCTCTAGTGAGATCAAGGCCTAAAAGAGAAGTCATATTTGCTAACTCAACTGGGATTTGGGTTGTAAAAAAATTGAAATCTATTACCAGAACAGACAGATGAGTAAGATTGAGAAGCTGTCTGCAGGAACTTTCCAATAATTTTGCAATTTGACAAGAAAAGCATGATGAGATTGAAATATAGGATTAGCCCATTGAGTGATCTTGGAAGCCTCTAACAGATCAAAACCTATCAAAAACAGTCCCCTAAGATTTTTCAGCCTCAGCAACCAATCGAAATTGGATGAAGAAAGATAGCCACCAGGGATGTAAGAATATTTAGCACCAACTTGTACAGTTAATTGAGAACATAAACTATAAGAGATAGATGAGAAATCGGTCACTGGAGATGAACACGAAAGATCCAACCATCTTAGAGATGTGAGGTTGGCAAGTTGGGCCGTGATGGTATCACTAAACACAGCATTTGATAGATTGAGGTAAGTTAGCTGAGACAGGTTTGCTATTCCAACAGGTATTCTTGAAAACATGAAGTTGTTAAAGCTAAGATCCAGACACTGGATATGAGTTAGAGAGAAAAGAAAAGAAGAGATGGGACCAGCGAGGGCAGAAGATTAGGAGTTGGAAATGGGAACTAGTTTTGAGTTCATATTAATAATAAAGCTCATGGGGTTGGGATTCCTCAGGTCAACTGAGATGACATGTAGGTCAATCGGAAGAGCAATGAATTCCCTCCCAACTGCAGCAGTTTTGGCCTTGCCATGAAGACAACCTATTTGACAAGTCTGTAAGTTGGGATTTAAAGCTTATCGGAGCTTGGGATTTAAAGCTTATCGGAGCTGCTCTTTCATTGTCATGGCAGCAGGTGATAGCTGAAACATTGGAAACAAAGCAAATGAAAAAGAGAAGAATAGTATGGGATTTCATTAATACTGAATAATAGTTGTTGCTGAATTCTGCTCTAAGCTTAAATAAGCAGAACTTTTGAAGCTTACTTGAAACTTCTTTTAGTGGGATTCAATTCAATAGAACTTGTTAAGAAACTTTTTAATCATTGACCTGGTAAATTGTTGGTGAGGCTGACTAATCTATGGGCAGTTCAGAAGCAACAATGAATTTACCAAGGTGTGTGATGGCAGCACCAAGGATTTGTTATTTTGGAAAGTGAAAGAAACATATGATGCATTAGTTCAGTATCTTTTGCCTGAAAACGAAAAATTCCAAATTGCTTCTGTATGCATGATTGGACAATCAGTTTTGTTAAGAAAATAAATAAACATAAAACGGATTTCTGAACACCTCATGATCTGAGTTTGAGACAACTGTTGGCTGAAGATCAGAGTGGAGCAAGACGATGACTTTCAGGATAGTCACAGTAAGGATGACTTTTAGTTTTCTACTTTGTTTTTGTCAGGTCCTAAACTTTTGACAATCATTAAACGCTTATATTAATTTTTAACTGGGTGGATTATTGAAAGCCCGTTTGATATTATACATTATCCTTTCTGAAATAAATATATTTTTAAGAGAAATAAATAATAAGTAGGACGCTTACTCATTTGCTTTTGTTTTTCCCAAAAAAATATTGCTATATGCAATATATACTTTTAAAAATTTATTTATAATTTTCGTTCAACTATATATAATTAATAAAACTAATCAATATATATTATTAATTTTCAGTCTTAAAATTAAAGATTGTTTTATAATATTTAAAATTAAAATATTTAGCATTTATTTTTTTAAGATTATTTGATAACATTTTTTTTAAAAAAAAAAATCTTAACATTTAAATGCATTTGATAATATTTTTCTATTAAGCACTTAATTTCAAATTAAGCAATAATAAAATTTTACTATTTTTATATATACATTTATTATCACAATTATTTCTATTGACAAAGATATAATTAACAAATTTCAAAATATTCAAAATCAAATTATATTATAATTCATTTGTATTTTATCTTAAATTTGATTTTTTATTTGAGAATTTGATATATATTCAATAATCATTTATCTCTTAAAATTTTTAATACTATAATTATTTAGCTCTTACATTTTCAGTAGTAAAATTATTTAGCATTTAATTTTTTAGTATTTGATTCTCAGTTTTACCAATACTTTAGTTTTAAACTATTGTTTGTCATTTCTCAATAATTCTATATAATATACTCGTATGTCATTATTTTTATATTATATTATAGAAAACTGTATCAAAAAAATTAAAACAAAAAATTAGAAAACTCAACTACTATAATAAAAAAAAACTTTACAAATTAAAAATTAAAAAAATCTTAAAAATAAAAATTTTAAATAGAAAATCAAAATTATATAAAAATATTCTGAACAAAAAATTATAAAAAACTAAAATGTAAAAATTCAAACTATTTCTAAACAGAAAATTTGTAAACTTAAAAATTTTAAATTTTAAATTATTTCTAAATAAGAAATTAGAAAAAAAAAAACTAAAAAGTAAAAACTTTAAGTAGGAAAATAATATTTAAATTAATTTCATTAGTTCAAAATTTTTAATATATAAAATAAATGACAATGTAATAAAATATTAGTGATTAGTTCAACTTTAATAAATTTTAAAAAAAAATTATCACAAAATTTAAAATATAAATCAAAAATTTTTATTATAATTGTTTTACATATATATATATATTTTATAATTATTTATTTTTAATTATAAAATATTTAATATTATTTATTAATGATTAAAAATTAATTTATTCAAATTTAATAATTTCTCGACCGCTCTTGAGGTGTATGGACACATTAAGCTGTGGGCTAGAACAATCGAGACAGGTTTTCTTTTGGCACATGAACGGACAAGAATATCAATTTACGAAAAAATCACATTGCTTGACAAACATCCAATCGATGAACCTTGTCCAGAAAACATTTATACATCAAAACGAATGCTGTTAAAAGAACAGTACTCCAGAAACGTATTGATCTAGAACAGATCATGCATCAATAAATCAATTAAATTATTTTCCACTGAATTTTAACGTCTTCGACAAAAGAAAAAATTGCTACATCTAAAAATGCCTTCAGACCCACCCTTGTATTTTTGTGCTACTCAACACTGTTTGGTCGACAGTGTTAAATAAAGTTTTGAACCTGTAGGTCCTCAAGCAGCTTCAGATCCATTAGACATCACCGCCCCCAACAGCTTAATGGACTCTGCTATTTCTGTGCGGCACACTGAACCCTACAGCCAGTGAAACCAATTAAAATACACCGAGTCCTGTTGCAGTTCACTTCTGATGCCGTTGTTAGGGTGTTGGCACGTTGTTAGCGACCTAGCAGCAAGCTTGATATGTTGACTGTGGTTGCAGGAAAATCCATAGGTAGGTGAGAAAACCACTCCAGAGAACTAATGAATAATCCCCCAAGAGAAGCGAAAGATAAATGTGCACAATTTTTTTAACGGCTCCATGGAGATCCACCAACATTATAGCCAAGCCCATTGAGAGCATCTTGGTTATTTCTCCAATGCAATTTCTTCCTTTCTTTCCTGGAGCCATTTTCTTCATGACTGACCTTCCCAGCCTCACCATTTCGCTTAGTCTTGATAGACTTGCCTTTGGAAGAAGATTTCCTCTTCTTTCCAGAAGACTCTATGTCAGCATCTCCAGCAATTCCACCCCCCCGTGGCAGCTCGTCTTCTTCATCACCTAACTGCCAGTTACCTAAAATCTCCTGATGATCATAATGTGGCTGTATAAGTTCCCCAGCTCCAGGGAGCAGACTATTGAAAGTCACATCCCCATTGCATCCTCCTTTGCGCTCCAATAAAACAGGGTCAGGTCTAATTATAGTACCAAGAATGCTCCTGTTTGGCCCTAAGCTTAAGATGGTCTTCGGATTTGTCAAAATTGAAAAAGCCATTGCAAAAGCTGATCTAATCTGTAACAAAGATTTAACTATTAGTTAACGAAAGAATGAATAATCTTTATCTTCATTGTGAGAATCCGATTTTGGTAGAAACACAAGTACTGGGTGAAAGTAACTAGTTAATGGACCTTCCATTTGATCAGAGTTCTCAATTACAGGTGTTTCGATGTGAGAGATCATTAAACCATGGAACAAACCTGGAAGTAATTGAATGAGTTCTTCCCAATGTCATTATCTGGTGCCTAATTCATCAACGAGCGGAAAAAAGAAGCTTTAGCCAACCAAAATAAACAAATAAATATAGATATTCATAAAGCAATTAAACCTGCAGTTTCATAAACCAGTCCATCCCTTCAGTATCATTCTCATCCTAATAACCCCAAAAGTGTAAATACATGACCATAATCAGTTTGAAAGACAAAGCCAGTGATCATAAAACTTAGGGGAGAGAAGGGTGTTATAATATTATAACAGCCCCTGGGGCCCACTTGGTAATCTTCTCTTAGCCACAGATATTAATTAGTCAAGCAACCCATTGAAACATGATAAGGCCATATTAAATAATCATACCAATACATTTTCAGAGCACAACCCCACTACTTTTGATTCCCAAACTATTAATTAATGCACATGATTTTGTCTGAAAACTGACCTGTGGGTCCTCAATGGCGATGAGAAATGGTCGACCCTTGTTGATAAACCTAACAAAAAATAAGAAGAATATTTAAAAAAAAAAAAATCAAACACTAACCTCACAATTAAATCATTTTTTTTTTCTTTTCTGAAAAGGCACTCGTCTTACAAAACAATTTTTTTATTTTTTTTTCCTTTTACCCTTTCCTGCGCTTTGAAAAGAAGGTGCTTGCTCCATTGCAGGATACACCAACATCTGTGGTATTCAATTTGCGCCCATAGCAGTCAAAAAAGTGTATCTGCTACCAAAAAACAACATAGTAAGAATACAGAAGTCTACAAAGTATGCTTCATCAAGTCCTGACATGAAAGGATTCGTGTATGTTATTTTAAATGTGTCCAAGCGAGGTCAACAAAACATCACACTATTTGGGAACTCTATTTTATAATTTCGGCATAATTTACAGAATGGAGACAAGCAAAGAAACCCTGTTACTAGTTTTGGGTTGTCACGGTACTGGAAGAAAACAGAAAACCTTGCTGTTTGAAAAATTATACCAGGAGGACTCCCAAATTATGTTCTGTATCAGCTTGGCACTCCCTAACATTCTGCAGCATCAAAAGAATCAGGTTCACAAAGGCAATATCATCAGATGGAACAGAAAGACCATAAGGGAGAGGGAAAATGTCAACATGCAAAGTACAGCACTGAACATTCCAAAAATTTCAGTAGCGAAAACTATGATGTAAAAATTCACTTGGAAGTAATCTAATCAAAGAGAACAAAGCATTTGCTACGTCAGATACTACATTACTGTACTGCATTAGGTTGGAAACTATGATGTGAGAACTGCTATACTAGCTACTTAGTTAAGCGCATTTAATACTTAGGTATGTTGTTACTTTTTGACTTGTATATTTAACTCGGGCCTCTGCTCTAAACCTTTCCTCAATTTAACTTTCAGCTCTATTATAGTTTTGATCCCTCACCAAATGGCAACCTTCAATAATTTCATGGTTCTACAAATACGGTATGGCTTTGACAAAAGCACTCTGATGTATCCATAAATTGGTTAGAAAGTAGATGCCTGAATACAGAAAACCTACAGAATAAAGCCACAACAATGAACTGCATATTTTCATCAAATGTCAAACAGAAAGTGTCTTTAACAGTTAAGGTCTTTTCTATTTAAAACTTCTAATACTTGTTCATTACATCTTATTCAGGGTAATAGATTTCTACAATTAATTGTGATATTTAGGATTAGAAATCCTTTTAGAAGAGATATTCTGATCTCAATAAATGTCTACAACCTAGCTGTTTCCTTGGGCTTTTGAGGAATTTCATTCATGCTATTATCTCTTTGTAGTGTTCATAGCACAATGAAAAAAGTTGCTTTGATTAAATCAGCCTTGAACTCATCCTTCCATTAGATTTGATCCCTACATGATTTTCACTCTTCATTAATTAGATATTTTAAATACTAAATTTGAATTTTGTGTTGTAGTCTAAAATTTCCAGGAGCCCAAGTAGCATCCCACTAGTGATCTCAAAGATCATTATACCTGATCCCATTTCAAAATCCCATTCTAGAACCATTATCCCCACATTCCTAACCGTAAATTGCAAATTTCATCAAACCCTAATCTACCGAAAGTGCAGACACAAAATTTGCTGTACATAAGGTTTTTCTTCAATAAATGCCTTTCCCAATAGTGACAAGAAACAATTTCCTCTAGTTCTTGAAACTCTTTCTGGACCTATCACTCATATCACTTCACAGATAGCAAATAAAAGGGTCCGCTTCAAAGAAAGAGCAGCTATTAAGAAATTGATGATAGAAAAAATATTAATATTGCGCCAATTTAGTCATATGATGTCACCCTGAATAATCTCCTACTCATCACACAGACATAAACTGCTGCATAGAGAACAACTGGAGACAGTCAAAATTGCAGATTTGTTATTGGATCAGTACAAAGAAAAATACATGATTATCCTCATAAAGCAAATACTTCTCTTTGAAATATATATTAAAATCAACTTAACTAAATTAAGATAAAGCAATAGGAAAAGGAAGATCAATATGAAACAAACTTTATCCAAGTCTTAAATCAGGACCATGGTGGCATGTGTTTTTATTAGCAAGCATGCTATACAATAAACTCATCATTTGTTCAATCTCGCTCTATTGCAAGATCTTTCTAATCATAAAAATTCGAATACTTATGTTTGAAGAACCAATCCAGTGATAATATGTGTAGACACAAGCTGAATTACATTGAAGATTTCAAATCAAACATAATATTAGCTACCTTCAATACTGCCATGAGCATCACAAGTAGTGCATAAGATCCTATACCACCGGAGTATACCTACACGCTTTGAAGGATTCTTGAATCAGTCAGGCAGAAATAAAGCATGGTAGAAGAGAAAAGAGTTCAACAAACTAAACCTATTAGAATAAGCTACAAGAAGATGGGCAGAACGGTACACAAATTCACACCTCATTGAGTTCTCTCTGTTGTAAAAATAATTTTAAAATCAAGCATAATGGTTGTAGGGCAGGCCACTTGCACACTGCATCCTGAAAACAGAATTGCAAGCAACTATAAATTCAGAATTATCCCAATTAGGAGATTTATATATAGATAAAGAAGAAGTCTACCACAACTTTTTTTTCATTAAATCATACCTATGAAAGTCTCTTCATTCAGATGATTGAGGCAAGCCTCATGCCCATGTTGTGGTAGAGGAAGTAAAATAGAAAGAGTAACTAAAGATAAAGCCTAAAAGGGACCACAGACACATGTATCTTTTGGGTAAAAAGCCTAAATGGTACCGTATTTATATACATTGTTTCCATTTGGTACCATTGGTCCTTAATGTATTAAAATGATACCAAAACACCTTAAAAGTAATTCAGGCCATGGTTTTCAGGCCATTTTCTGGCAATGCTGGGACACATCAGCTGCCAACACATCAAAACAACTTCAACTCACCCAATGTAATCCTACTCAACAATCTACTCATCATAATAATTTGCCCCACTATATTTGGGAAATTTTATTCTTTTAGTTTCCATGAAAGTTCGATTGAGTTCTGCGCTGATCATAAAGAACTCCGTTTCTTGAATGCTCCATTGAAGAAACTTGTCAGTATCAACATTAACACTGATGTGCTGCTGAAGTTGATGTTGGTGTTGTTGCTGATGATGATGGCCTTCCATTAAACACGCAAAAAGTAATCAATAATAGATAGATGCCACTCAATCGAGAACAAGATGGATCAAGTTGCACCCACCAAAAAGCAAGCAAAGAAAGAAAGATAGATCAGATGAAAAAGGGAAAAAGAAAAATGCCTCAAAAGACAATGGATTCACTTAGAGAATTTCTTCAAACATGTAATGTGCATCCTGGGTTAACTCATTTCATTTAAAAATCTCTTGCTGGCAAAACTGGGAATCTGGAGGCCATTGAAGCAATCACACTGATTAAGATTGCGGCTTTTCAGGGTTTCGAAGACGCGGGGGGGGCGCGCATGATTAATTTGAAGCTGGGCATATATGTCATTTCTTCATGAGACTAGATTACTGAGTAGACTAAATTAGGTGAGTTGGATTGTTTAGTGTATAGGCTGCTGGTGTGTCCCAATATTGCCGGAAAATGGCCTGAATTACTTATAGCTGTTATAGTATTAACTTAATACATTAAAGACAAATGGTACCAAATGGAAATAATGCATATAATTATGACACTATTTAGGCTTTTTACCCATATCTTTCTCATATACAGGATCAGTAAACCTCGGAATCTATTTCTCAGAAACTAGCCTAACTATAATATAATACATCATCTAACCTCAATTAAAAGGATAAGTATTAGTTCATTCATTCCAGCGTTAGCAAAAATCACTGCACTGTATGGATCCACGGTGTAAATTATGTCATTAGCAATTTGAAACATCAACATTTGTGTTTTCAGATGTAAGAACTATAATAAATAGTTACTGTCAAGCTGCAAAATTAGAATTTTGGATTTTTTTCATTGTACCTAGTGAATTCTTAACAAACACTTGTTTATTATACTCATAGTTGTTAAAGGCACAAAGTTCACTAAGGTGCCTAAGGGTCTTGAAGCCTAAGCACAAGGTGCAAGGTGCAAGCGTGTGCTCGAGTGATGTTAAGTGCAAAAATAATTAAAATTTAAAGAAATTTTAAAATTAAGACCTAATATTTTATAAGTAAATATTAACACTATACGTTAAATGAATTATCTAATGTATGCAAACAGCACTATATTTGTAATCCTTATGATGATATTTTTTTGAATGTTAAATTGATCTCTACTTTCAAAATTTCAATGACCAAAAAAATATTATCATTTTTATTCTCAGGAAAATAAATTGAATAATTTCTAAAAATGATATTATATGAACTTCAAATTGTTTTTAACATTGTTAATCCATTTTTCTTTGAATTGAGAAAGATCAAGTTTCAAATTATTGACCTAAATAAATACATAAATTTTTTTGGACTAGCCAGCCCCACAAAAAAAATTAACAATTGAAGAAACTAATCTATAGATCAGGTTCCATACTAAGAAAAAGGGACTGAACCAAAATAGGAAAGAAAAACAGGGAATGGAGGAGAAAGAAAATAGGAAGGAACCAAATCAACAATTAAAAAACTAATCAATAAGTCAGTTTCCATATTTCTTTTCTAAAACAAAAACAGAACCAGAAAAGAAAACCCAGAAACAGTACAGGTAAGGAGGACAGAGAAAACAAAGAGGAACCCAATCAAGGTGGATGGAGACAAATTTCAGGCATGTAGTTGCCGCAAATGGACATATCGGAGTTCTGCGGGCATGATGATTTGGTCAGATTCTGGTGATTTTTTGGCAACCTTCTGGCATGTCAACACCGGATTGTGACAAATTGGGAAGCTGTGACTCCAGCAATGTAGTTCTTTTTGCTGAAAGATTTATACAACAATGGAAGTCACAAAGGTGTGCCTCTCTCATGCCTAGTGACTCAACAAAGGTGCGTGCCTTAGGCCAAATGCATGCACCCGAAAGATGTCGTCTGCTTTTGGCCTTCAAAGACAGGTTCCATGCACCCTGTGTGCCTAGCACCCCACACATGCCTTTGACAACTATGATTATACTCATAGGTCAACACAAAATCTTTGTGATTATTCTCATTCCACTCAATATATAATATTTTGCATATATTGCAATACACATGCAACCCTAAAAAGCTTTTTACATTCTAGATTGTATTTTCTTCACGATAAAAAACCCAAAGAAGCCTACCCCATCAAACAGTATCACTGGACAAGGACATTTTACAATACCACTGTCATTCCCTGGAGCTATCCATGCTCTTAAGTAACATAGGTTCATTGCAGCAAACATTACATAATCAAGACCAAATAGTAGACCAAGGAGAAGATAGTTGACAAACCTTAATAAACTCAGCAGCTTTTGGTCCATTATCAACATTAAAACTGTGATTCAGCGGATGAAAAAAAAATAGTCAATTCTCAATGAGTTCTCAATGAGCAAAGTAGAATACAGTGCCAAACAGAGTTTTTAAGATGACAGAACCAAAAGCATTTTATTTCCAAATATCATGCTTACGGCACAAGCAACATAAGGTTTCCAAACAACATGACATAGATAATACAAGTTACTGAAAGAAAGAAAGAAAGAAAGAAAAAAGCATCTTCAATCCCTTCACGAACAGTAGATCAAAAATTTATCTGGTTCAGAACACATAAAAAATAACTATCAAAGGAAATATCAACATGCATTCTACTGATTTGCAACAAGCATCTCAGAACTTCAACAGAACGTTAGCAGTTTTTCAAAATAATTAGTATGATTCATATGCTTAAGATCTGTTCAGTTAGAATCTCCAACCATCATATCAAATTTCACGCTAATAATTGTGATGATCACCAGCAAACAATAAATAAGAAAGGTAATTTGGCAAACCCCAGCCAATTTCATAATCAGTTTATGATTTTTCAATACAATTTCTAGCTTAAATTTCTAATATCAAATAAAGATTTATTACATAAAACAGAAAGTAGAAATATAAAAAAATAAAAGATTTCCTTTTCCTTAATGTTTTAAGAAACCACAACCTTCTCTAGCCCTCAAACACTTGCAGCTACAAACACAATACACTCCGAATTTCATGGTTGAATATCAATACTTCCTTGCTTAAAAGTATAAGCTCAGAATTTATCTTTCATTGAAAGTATAAGTAACTTCACTATAAAATTAGTACAACACAAACACCAAAAATTTCTGAAAGGTGCTAGTTCATTCTTCTCTTTCTATTTTCCTCCTGTTCCTTAAAAACGTATCAGAGTAATTGTTTCACAGCTATTGGGTATAAATAGATGGCAAATTCTTAGGGAAATAAGAACTCTAGTAATTTGAAAAATACAAGGACAAAAGGAGAACAAGAAATGGAGATGTTAAGCATGTCCAAACCACAACCATATCACTAGTTCAGACAAACAGCCACCAACTTAGCTAATGTTCAACTAATAAAATGCCAATTTACTCAATTAAAAAAAAAAGTGAAGCTAGTAAGAAGCATAACCAAAGTGACATGGAAAAAGTATACCTTATATCAAATGAAACGCCACTTTGTTTTTCTATAAATTTGATAATTGGCACACGAGCCTTTGCAATCACCTGACATTAAAAAAACAGCATAAGATAACATCTTGTCGCAACACAGTATTCCAGTCACCAATAACTGCATACCTGTATCTTCTTTGCAATGCCCTTTTGAGATAATGCCCTAGAAAGAGCCTGCAAACCAATCTGTGGGTTTCTTAAAGATGTCCCCAGAATCACAACCTACAATTGATAGAATAATGTCAAATGCTTCAGTTCAGCTGATTCTTGTCAGAATATGCAAAGTAACTTTTAGCAAAAAATTTGCACTACACTTACGTCAATATCACTTGTTGGAAGATAAAGTCCTGTCCTGTATGAACCAAAAACTTCTACCTGTAACATAACAGCACTAGTATAACCTAACTGCCATTCATGCTTTGTGGAAATTGAAATGAGAGAGATATCAAACCTTGCAATTAGGCCATATGTATTTGATAACATCAAAAACACATTTTACAGCATTACTGCGCACAGTTCGTTCCTCGGGAGTAGGAGAGAGAAAATCACAGAAATCTACTATCTCTGCAAAATCCAGCACCAAATGTCAGGCAAAAATCTCATCTACCAAATTTCTCAACAAAAGGCTAAAAAATGTATGCTCAGGGTCATCTGCTACAACAGGTTAGCATATGCAAATTTCAACAAAGTTCGACTCCTCTCTCTCTCTCTCTCTCTCTCTCTCTCTCTCTCTAAATATATATATATATATATATATATATATATATAATCATGTCATAATTGGTAAAAAGCGTTCAGCAGCCAACATCTTTAACTACAATATGTTAGCATATGCAAATTTCAACAAAGCTTGACTCCTCTCTCTCTCTTTCTATATATATATATATATATATATATATATATATATAATCATGTCATAATTGGTAAAAAGCGTTCAGCAGCCAACATCTTTAAAGCATTGAACAAATAAGAATTTATCTTCAAAGAATATATATATCAGAATTCATAACAATAACATAACCAAATTCCTCAAATTCTTGCTCTTATATAATCCACTGAAACCATGACTTCAACAGGGGAAAAAAGAAGAAAAGTCCGTAAACTTCTCAAAAGGAGATCTCTCCCTAAAAATAGCATATTGATTCTCTTTTTTTCTAAATAAAATCCTTCTGACAGAATTATTTAGCATTAACAGTTTTATATTAATGTTATAAGTGAAGTCACAAAGACTAAAAAAACAAAGAAGAAAAGCATAATTAATACTATTTATTTTTAATCATGGTTTTAGGAAGTGGTCATGATTATGAGCAAAAGCCCAACAAAGCAGCATTCATCCCTTCACTACTGCAGTTACCGTCAAGGTTTCTCAAACATTGGCTGTCACAGATAGTGCAGAATACAGTAGGCATGACTTTTTCTTCCTTTTTCCCCTTTAAATTAGCAAAATTGCATCTAATTCTAACGCATTTGCAGGACTGATTAATCTATGGCACTAATACCTTTAATGAGTTTCAATTTACTTAGCTAAGTAAAGACATGCTTTAGTTGACTTATGTTATTGAGTACTATCAACTAAATTGCAGTATGTTTAGAATTTTACTAATCCCAGAATACCAAATACAAATATATAGATTGCACTAACCCCTGGTGATGACATTAGAGTGGACTTAAGAGCTACATTTTCAAAAAACCTAGACAGAAAGAAAGGGAAAAAAAAAAAATGCACAGACTAAAAATATGTGAAGTGAATTTGATGGTTCTAAAGTGTGATAACTTTCATTCAAATAACTGCTGTTACGGCTGAAAACCTAAGGCCCCTAAAAAAACTAAAGAATAACATAACGGGTTTTCCAACAACCAAAAGATAAAAATGCATTTTTTGTACCCTCTTTTTAATGCTAGCTAGACTAGATTTGCATGTGAAAATTAGCAAAGAAAATATCACAACCACTACCACATTCACTGTAAATGCTACTTTTCTGTACTTTGTTTTCATGGGAGATCATTCATTCATATGTGATGGGATTGGACAAGAATTGAAGTAATGCAATTCCATTCATATGAACATAATGATCAAACGAGTTTAACCAAAAATAAAATGCAAACAAAGATTCAATATTTATCTTATTGAACAGTTATAGAACAATTGGTGCTCATCACTGAATTAGTCAAGTCATAAAAAGATTCCATACATATGGCAACAAGGTTGAAAAGGAGAAACACAACAAATGTCTTAAACAATTATAACATGTATACTAAGTCACATCCAAAAAAATTGGCATACAAGGATGTTAAGGTATAAGCCATGGATACATGGAAATATATGAAAGGAGTTGAAATGTGGAAGTTACGCCCTTGAGGACAAGTCAAGAGGCGCGAGGGATGGTTGGGACACTTTTAGTGTCCAGGCTGAAAAAAGTGTAGACAATAAGCAGATTGAGCGTACAACGATAACGATGATGATGAAGATGAAGAAGAAGAAGAAGAAGAAGAAGAAGAATAAAGTGACCAAGGATGGCATGTGGTGGTGCAGTGATCAATAAAACTTAGCATCACTAAATGAACAGAAATTATAGCATTAACCTAACAAGAATAAAGAAAAAGGATTCAATGGCACCTATATTAAAATGGAAGAGCTACAACAAATTAGGTTTAGACATGTGCAGCCAAATATCCTTATCATTGACACCATATAAGCTATTCATGCAACTAGACAGCAACTAATACACACAAAAGCCTCCTCCTACACAAATTTTTTTTTTTTTTAAAAAAAAAAAGCATCGGAAAAAAGCTAGCAAGAGACCTATGGAGAAAGCAGAGGCTCTTTATTGAGCAAAGGGAACCAAAAATTTCAGGGAAGTCTACTTTAACCATTAAACTAATTTAATTTACTAGCAAGTTTTCAACATAAAAAAAAATACTAATAATTTAAAATTCCGTCGCTCAATATTACAAGTTCCTAAATTGGAGACAGAAAAATTTCAATAAAAATAAAGAGTTAAGGCAATATCAGTAATTACTGAACAGTTCACATAACAACAAAAATTTAAAATTTTATACTTGCCACAAACACGTAACAGAAGTTAACAAGTACCCAATTAAATCTATACCATAACTCAACTTTCAAATATCCACCTTTCTTTTTCAGCTCTCCAATTGATACCTTTATGTAATTGTAGCATAGGACTCCTAAACCTACTATTCCCTCTAAACCAACTGGTCTCCAGCCTAGGTTCCAGCTCCGATTTTGTATTAGTCAGCTCAACTACGGCGCTCGGCGTCTTCGGCTCGGCTTCCTCTCCACCGACGTCAAGAGAGACGAAATCAGGTGCTGCAGAGTTTGTAGGAGCGCAATTAAGAGAAGTTAGAGAGATTTCATTCCGGAAAACTGTGCAAGGCTCGAGAAGATCAGACGGCGGAGATTGATTCGGGGTGGGAAAAGAGAGAGGTGTTAGGGTTTCGTAGAGAGGGATTGGGGATTCGGCGAGATAATCCATTAGGCGCTTTTTTTTATTGATAGAAGAGAGGAATAGTGTAGAGTTTTTGTGTTTGGCTGCAGGGAAAGTGAAGGGTTGGCAATTGTGTTCCAGAATTAGTATTTACGTTAGCAGCAAATTTTGAGTTCTGGGTTTTAGGGTTCACTTTTTTTTTCTTTTTTTTCGTTTTTTTTGTCTAAAATAAAAAGAATTTATTTTTTAATTAATTTGAGAGGGAAGAGTTTAAAAAATGTTAATTACTATAAGTCCATATGTTTTACTATAATTAACTAAATCGCCATTGTAGGATTGGGCTCAAAATAGGAGATAACATGGAAACGAGATCGGTGATTTGGTTAATTAGTTTTTGAGGAAAATATGAAACCTTAATTCTGCAATACAATAATGTGACTCATCTCGACTCTTTATATACTGCAATTTGTCTGCCTGAGATTTTTATAATGCTACCCTTAATGTTTGACTCATAGTTGTTTTGTGATTTATAGTAAACTATTTTTTTTTTTCTAACAATGTAACTTATAATCAATTTGATCAACTTGTTTTATTGCTTTGGGAACTACAATCACAAATTGAGATTAACAAGAAGAAAATTTAGCGCTTAATATATCATTTTTTATTTTTTAATCTTAATATCTCACTTTTTGATTAAGTAAAATTATTTTTGTCATTAAATTTCTAATATTATTTAAACTTTTTGTTACATTATACTTCAAATATGTTCTCAATAATAAACTTAAATCTCTACGTAATTATTAATTTGGCATAAGTTTATATAGAAATAGATTACTTATTCAGAGGCTAAAATATTTATCCATCTTTTTCAACAATAATCAAGTCAAAATGTGCAAAAATACTATTGTAAACATGATATAGTCAAGTAAATTCTCTTACTATCTAAAACTTGCTAAACTAAATAAAGAACTCCATGTTAGATCAATATCCTTCAAAAGGGCCATACATCCTCTGTTATAAGCTTATCCTCAATTTTTGATGAAATAATTAAGGACCTTTAAAGGAGGATGTTGACCAACATTTAGATCATAAGAAAATATTGAATCTTGAAAAAAAAAGGTAGAGCAAGTAAGCATTATTTGCTCTAAGTCTTTTTAGGATTAATTTGTGCCTATAGATTCTAAAATTTGTAACACTTATTTGTAACAAATTTTGAGTAAATTTTGCCTTTGAACATATAATGCATTAGAATTTTGTATGCCAAACTAAATTAGATAGCCCAACAAATATAAACTTCAATTAGATTGTTAAAAAAATAATAAAGAATGTAGTAAAAATTAACAGCTATTAGGGAATTTTACATTTCATGAATTTTAACCATGTCTCAAATAACCACATAAATGATTCAGTATCTTTAATAGTCAACAATTCATAATCTACCAAAATACATTGCCCATGATGATTCACTCCTACAAAAGGAGCAAAAGGCATGTTGTATTTATTGATAAGATAAGTTGCATTAAATGGAATAACTTCTCCAAGAGCTTCATAAGTCGCTATGCTTCTTCCATCTGCCCAAAACAAGTCCTTTAGCCAACATTCATTATCAATAGTTGTTGCATAAAAAAAATTGAATTATCCCTTTGTGTTTCGATAAAAAAATTGACAAACTGTATATGCACATTCAATCCTAAGTCTTATTTTTCTGACTTTTTCAATATAGTTTTGACATTCTTTCTCATCAAATATCACATTTTCATATCCTCTTACTTTAATTGCAAATGAATGAAAATTTTTACTCACATTTATCCCAGCTTGATCATTTATCTTAAGCCTCTTTTTCACATGGTCATCCATCTTCTTGTTGCATCTAAAATATCAAGTTTTTTCAAGACAATACATGATTTGTGATCAAACTCAATGGTTGTCATTTTAATATTCTCATTAGAGCACACTTTTTATCTCATTTTTAGATCACATCTTGTTGATATGTGTAATTTAAAATACATATTTGAGTCAACTTTCTAGGATTTTATAAGATTTTCGTAGTTAAATTAGGTAATAATTTTATTAATTACATTGATTTTAAGATTTTGCTACCAAATTTGTGTTTTAAGCAACGTTGGCAGGTTTTTAGTGCTTGGAGCAAACTTGGCTCGAACTATTTGGGCAAAAGGGTGTTACATGCATGACATAGTCATCGGTGACGTAAGCGAGACCTAGGATGAGGCAACTCTAATGATGCAATTTACTTTCATATACGTGACATGTTCTTCTTGATGGCGCAGTCAACAACATCACAGGCATGACCTTAAGGCTCCATTCATTATTTTTGTTTGTCACGCGCATGATAAATGTCATAAGCGTGACACTAACTCAACCTAAGCTTTGTTTATTGGTGCATTAGGGCCAACTCTAGGGGAATATAAATAGAAGGAAAACATTCATTCAAGGGACTTTTTTTAAAGGAAACAGAGAGACAAGAAGATTGAACAGATTTCATCCTTGGAATTTCTCCTAGTTTTTTTGTATTCATTTTCATTTCTTATTTTATTTGTTAAAACTTTTATGAGATTAAAACTTGGTGTTTAGTTTTATCATGTTCATGGATAACTAAACCCTCAACTAAAGTGAGGGATGTAAACCAGCAGGATTGCTTTCAATATATCAATGCTTAATTCCTAGTGTTCTTTATCTTAATTATTGATTTGGTCTTCTTGTGTTGATTGTGAATTATATGACTGATCACCATATAGTTTTCATCCTGGGGTTTATATGATGAATTGACAGATGAAATATAAACCTAGATATAGGAGATCAAACACAAACCTTTAGGTAAAGGAATATATTTAAATCTTAGTGGTGCATTAATTGTAACTTAATGAATCTAATCAAGAAAATAACTTTTAGCGATTAGTTGTTTATTGATTATATACAACCTAATAACTCAATGGAGCATTAAGGTAATTTAGAAATAATTGCACTTAGGAATTAGGATGGGCATTTATAAGCATTAGCTAATTCTCATTAGGTGAAACCCCGAGCTTTAGTGGTTCATACGTATGATTTCTTAATCGATCACGTTTTTATTCATTTAATTTTATTTTTCATTTTCTTTAGTCTCTTCGATCATAAAGAATTAATCAAATAACAATAAGCGTTGTCCCCGTGGATCAATCTTAATAAATTATTTATGTTACAATTGACACTGTACACTTGCATGTAATTGCCACTTATTAAGTTTTTGGCGTTGTTGCTGGGAACAATGAAACGTTAGCATTATTTATTAATTTTTATGTTCACTTTAAGCTGATTTTTCTTTTTTATTTTTCTAGTAGTTTATGATTACAAGGAAATCAATAGTTACTGAAAGATCTTATGTTCTTCTATTATATCTAGAAATTGAAAAGACCTATAAATATAATCGAAAGCAAACAAAACGAAAAATGGTTGACAATCCAAGAAACCCATCAGATGCATGCCTTAAACAAGCTGTCCCGGTGGCCAATCAACCTACTGCTCCTCGGTTGAGAGAAATATAGAGACCTGTGGTGGTTCCTAATCCATCTTGCATTCAGTTGAGCAATGCAACAAGAAATTATGAATTGAAATTTATTCATTTGGCGATGTTGCCTCAATTCAATGGATTAAGCATTGAAGCCCATTCACTTTCATTAAGGAATTCTACAATATGGTATAAAACCTACCACTTAATGATTTGCCTGAAGGAGAACTTAGAAAAAGATGTTTTCCCATAGAACATTAAGGATAATGCTAGAGCTTGGTTGCTAAATTTACTTAAGGAGTCACTACCTACGTGGGATGATGTTCATAATGCCTTCATAGTAAAATACTATTCACCATAGAAGACTTTAGACTTAGAGAATAAAATATGTATCTTTACACAGAAAGAGAGAGGATTGTTCCATAAGACATGGGAGAGATTCAAATTGCTTCTAGCTCAATGCTCGCATCACTAGATTCTAAAGTACCTTTTTACTCAGTTTTTCTATGATGGGTTAATTGTTAATGGCCAACCTTTAGTTGACATCGCTGCTAACGGATATTATGGTGATAAAACAACATATGAGATCACAGAGATTTATAAAAACTTGGCAATGAACTCTCAACAAAAAGCAAGTAAGGGGAAAAAGAGTTGGAATCTGTAAAATTAGTGCATAAACAGACTTGACACTGTAAGTAGCAGATTTAACCAAGCAAGTCCAGCTCATGATGAATAAAGAGACATAAAAAACCAAGATATACGTTTATTGTAGTGCATTTGGTCATAATGTTAATGCTTGTATAGGTTCACATGCAACTATGCTTAAACAAAATGAGGTGAATTACATAGGTGCTTATAAGAGTAAAGAACCATGCAATGATTCATTTTCTAATACATTAGTCCTGTTTAGAGAAATCACCTAAAATTTTCATAGAGGGATCATAATATAATGAGACCCATAGGACCCTAGAATTCCAACTACACGGGCCTCAAATTCAAGCTTTGCTATCACCTCCAACATAGTAGAAAAAGCCATCATTGAGATGATGATGCAATATATGAAGAAGCTTGATATAAAAATTTATTAGGTTGTTCAATAGACTTCATTATAATCTTAACATGCAAATTGGCCAGTTGGCTAAAACTATTGCTGAAAAAGAACATGGAAAACTTCCTAGTGACACTAAAATGAATCCAAGGGAGGGTGTTATGGTCATCAATTTGAGGAGTGGGAAAGAGATACCAAGCACCAATGTTTAGGAGAGAAAAGACAAATAAGTTAAAGTGGCACATGACAATAAAGATCAAAAGCAAGGTGGAGAAATGGAAGAATAACATAGTGATGGTGAAGTGAAGACAATCATTCTAAATTCAGTCAAACCATATGTCCCATCAATTATATACCTACAAAGGTTGAAGAAAAAGAACAATGATGCCAACTTTCAAAGATTCCTCGAGATGTTCAAGAAAATTCAGATCAACATTCCTTTCGCTGAGGCATTTGCTCAAATGCCATGTTATGCAAAATTTCTTAATGATATTATGTCAAACAAGAGCAAGTTAAAGGAGTATGCCTTGGTTGCCCTAAGCGAAGAATGTAGTGTTATCCTTCAAAGGAAGCCACCTCCAAAGCTAAAGGACCTAGGGAGTTTTTCTATTCCTTACTCTATTAGTGCTATTTACATTAATAAAGCTTTGTGTAATTTAGGTGCTAGTATTAATCTCATGCCTTTATCTTTTATTAAGCAGTTAGGTATTACACAAATTCAACCAACTAGAATTCCTTTATTGTTAGTCAATAGATCTATCAAGTATCCAATTGGTATAATTGATGATTTATTAATTAAGGTGGAAATTTTTATTTGCCTACTAATTTTCGATCTTAGATATGGAGGATGATGTTGATATTTCTATCATTTTGGGCAATGGCTAGAAGTGGAGCTTTAATAGATGTACCATTGGGTAAAGTAACCTTCATGGTTAGGGGTCAGAAAGAATAGTTTGATATTTATAAGGCATTAAAGCACCCATCCATAGGTGATTCCTATTTTAAAATTGATGTCATTAACACATTCGTAGAGGAACCTTTACCAAGTAATATTTTTGAAAACCTTTAAAGGCATGTTTAGCATTGGGTTTGAGTGAAAGGGATGAGGATTATGAAATAGTTAAGTATGCTTTGAGTCTAAATGAGTAAAAGTTTAGGACTATTCAACATAGTACTGAATTTAAGGAGCCAGAATAAGGAAAATCCATACTTGAACCATCTGACAAGAAACACCTTAACTTGAATTGAAACCATTGCCAAGTTATTTGAAATATACATTTTTAGGTGTTAATAATACTTTTCCTATGATCTTTTTTGCTTATTTGAGTGTTTTAGAGAAAGAAAAGCTATTAAAGGTGTTAAGGAAACATAAGGCAATGATAGTATGATTGATTTCAGACATTAAGAGGATTAACCCATCAATTTTGCTTGCATAAGATATTAATGGAAGAGAGTTATCACTAAGCATTCAAGCTCAAAGACATCTCAACCCCAATATGAAAGAAGTTATATGCGAAGAAGTTCTCAAACTACTTGATGCAGGTATCATTTATCCAATTTTTTACAATTCTTAGGTAAGTCCTGTATAGGTAGTTCCAAAGAAAGGAGCCACAATAGTAGTGAAAAATGACAATAATGAGTTGATTCCCATAAGAAAAATGACTAGATGGCGAGTATGGATCAATTACAGGAAGTTGAATGTTGTCACATGTAAGGACCACTTTTCGTTACCATTCATGGACCAAATACATGAAAAATTGACAAGATTTATGTACTATTGCTTTTTGGATATCTATTTGGGCTAGAATTAGACACCCATTGCCCTTAAGGGTAAGGAGAAGACGACTTTTATATACCTATATAGTATTTTTGCATATCAACATATGCCATTTAGTTTTTATAATGCTCGTGCTACCTTTAAACGTTGTATGATGTCTATTTTTTTTATATGGTAGAGGATATTA
Source organism: Omphalea diandra (assembly GCA_949677035.1). Taxonomy (NCBI): domain Eukaryota; kingdom Viridiplantae; phylum Streptophyta; class Magnoliopsida; order Malpighiales; family Euphorbiaceae; genus Omphalea; species Omphalea diandra. Next base: position 4,596 of record CATIWR010073724.1, on the reverse strand, counting down.
CACAGATTGATGGATGACTTTTCTATTTTTGGTTCTTCATTTGAAATTATTTGTATAGGGTATTACAAAGATGTGAAGATACTAACCTTATGTTGAATTAGGAAATGTGTCATTTTATAGTACAAAAGGGAATTATTTTAGGTCATAAAATCTTTACAAGAGGAATTGAGGTAGATAGAGCAAATATTGAAGTTATTAAAAAGTTTCCCTATAAACATTAAAGCAATTATGAGTTTTTTTGGGCATGCAAGTTTCTACAGGAGGTTTATCAAGGATTTTTCAAAATTGTTAAACTTTTGAGTGATTTACTTGCTAAAGATACTTCTTTTGATTTTGCTTTTGATTTTGATGATGATTGTGTTGCAGCTTTAACACACTTAAGCATGTTTTGATTTCAGCTTCTATCATGGTAACACCAAATTGAAACCTACCCTTTGAATTCATGTGTGATGCTAGTGATTTTGCCAGAGGTGTCGTTTTGGGTCAAAGGAAGGATAATAAATTACATGTGGTTTATTATGTAAGTAAAGTGTTAAATGATGCTTAAATTAATTATACCACAACTAAAAAAGAATTATGGCTTAAATTAATTATACCATAACTGAAAAAGAATTGTTAGCTACTGTATATACTTTCAACAAATTTCATTCTTATCTTGTAGGTTTTAAGATGATTGTGTACACCTTATCTTGTAGGTTCTAAGATGATTGTGTACACCTATCAATCCACAATTAAGTAATTGCTTTCAAAGAATGATGCAAAACCTAGACTTATTCATTGAGTTATTCTTTTGTAGATGGACTTTGAGATTTGGGATAAAAAGGAATTTAAAAATTGTGTTACATATCACTTTTCACACCAAAAGAGAATAGGGAATTTGGATGATAAGTGTATTGATAATGCTTTTTTAGATCAGAAGCTTTCAGCCATATAAGATATCTCCACATCATGGTTTATCGAAATGGTCAATTATTTGGCTTCTAACATTTTTCCACTGGACCTCACCCATCATCAAAAGAAGAGATTCCTAGCTAAACTGAAACATTGCATATAGGATGAACCTTTACTATTCAGGAGATGCACAGACAGAGTGGTAAGACACTATATTCCATAAGAGAAAATGATTTTAGTTCTTCAGCACTATCATTTATCACTTTATGAAGGACATCATAGTGCTAATAAAATCAACCAACGTACTTCAAAATGGCTTCTTTTTGTCCAATCATATTTAAGGATGCAACGAGTTATATCATGGCTTGTGATAGGTGTCAAAGAACATAGACTATTGGTAAAAGTAATGAGATGCCTCAATAAGGAATTTTGGAGGTTGAATTATTTGATGTTTGGGGCCTTGATTTCATTGGACCCTTTCCACCTTCATATGGCAAAACCTACATTTTAGTAGTGATGGATTATGTTTCAAAGTTAGTGAAAGCCATGACATTACCTAATAACATCGCAGTTAATATGGTCAAGTTTTTTATAAAACATGTCTTCACTTATTATGGTGTTCCTTGGGCGATTATCAGTGGTAATAGGGTCCACGTTTAAACTTTCAATTCAAATATCTCTTTAGCAAATATAGGTGTCACCACAAGACATGTACCAGCTATCACCCACAAACCAGTGGCCAAGTAGAGATCTCTAATAGAGGGATTAAAATGATCTTAAAGAAAATGATTAATGTATCAAGGATTGGACAATGAAATTGGATAATGCACTTTGGGCATATAAGACTACAATCAAAACATCCCTAGGGATGTCCCTTTATTGGTTGATGTTTGAAAAACTATATGTGAGTATCAGATTTTGGGCCTCAAAATGCAAGTCCAATGATGAAAATCATTGAAATTATTGCTCAGATTGCAAATGGAATTGCTAAAGGGAAAGAAACAAGGCATTAGGAAGCTTTGGAAAAGGCCCAAGACCAAGCACACTACCAAGCCCAAGGCAACCAAACTTGTTTAGTAAGATGTATATCCTACTAAACTGGGATGTACATCCCTTGGTTGTACATCCTTCTTTAAAAACCAAATTCTAGAACTTTCATCATCTTTTATGTGATTGGATGTGAACTAAGGGTAGCTAAATCCATTCCAAGATCTAGTACACTCTTCTTCTTTAATAAATACCCCACTATTTGAAAAAGGGAAGAGGCTTTGAAACCCTAACAAAACTCTGCCAAATTTTCTCCACACATTATTCTTAGTCTAGAAATACAAAAAACCTAACCCATAGTCTAGAAATATAAAAAACCTAACCCATTTTAATCATTTCCTTGGTAGAATAAGGCCTAAACCTTATATCTCTTATACATTCCTAAGTATTTTGGAGGATATTAATTAAATAATGAGCCTCTGAGGGTAAGAAATGCTTTAAAAGGCATCCAAAAGTCCCTTCATCCTCCTTTTTCTTTCTTTTCTTTCTTTTCCTTTTATTTTCAAAAATCCAAGAAATGAAGGCTTTATAGACTTGAAGTAGTTTGTACAACTCTCTTCTTGTACTGTACAACCCTTACAATGCGTTATACAGCCCAGTTTGCTTGGAATATAGTTTGCAAATCTCTCATTTTCTCACCCAGATTCTTTCATTCCAAAAACTATTTTCTATGATATTTTGTAGTTCCATTAACAAAATAAGAGGAGGACAAATAGCCTAAAATCCCTATTCATTTCAAAAATGAAAATTTGAATGATTTTAAAATGATTTTTGTGGCTCATTGTGTGTTAATGCTTTGTGTTCTTCCATTTTAAGGTTAATGTCATTCTCAGGGTTCTGTTTTGATGCTTTTTGGGCGGTGACCAAGTGAGGAACTTATTATTCCTAAGACCTTAAGAGTTCTACTATAACTATTATTATTTCTAAGTATATTACTAAATATATGTTTTTTTTCCTTTTATTAGTTAGCATTCTAACCTTATTGGTGATTAATAATGCTTATGGAAGCCTAGCTCTTTTTCAGCAATAAGAGAGAGGGTTCATCAACTTTAACCCTAGGACCTCTTTTATGATTACCTTAGGCCATTGAAAATCCTTCAAGTGTTTTGCATTACATATTTATGATTCTTTATCTTCTATTATTCATGCATTTGTATTACGATACTATTTTGCTTTTCATATGATGTTAGGATGCTTGTGATCTTGGACTTAAAAACATGCATTAAGTACCTTGACATGGGAGATATGGTAATGAGAGCTTTGTCTATTTAATTTGTTTTAATTTGCTTGATTTTGTGATTAGTTACTAACTTATGCATTTTTTTTAAGTGTAGGTGTTTATTTAAGCTAGACCATAAATCTTGGTCTTAATAATAATCTTTTGATGGTTATATGTGATGGAAGGAGATGTATGTTATACCTTATACCATGATGCATGATCCCCCTCCTTTGGTGTTAATGACTTTAATTTGATTAGTTTTATTGCACTAGAGGTATGTTTAGGATTGATAATTAGATTGATTAATAACTTGGTTAAAATATTAGAAATTAAGCAAAGATGCTTGAAGTTTAAATCCTAATATCCAAGTGGTTTTGGAGTGCCTAACCTATTTCCCAAGCCATACCCACTTTTTGAACCCAATCTATAATGGGGTGAAGATGAAATTAGCCTTCTAATTAACTTAGCTTAGGTTCAAATTTTGTCTTGCTCGGATTCTTGTCCCAACCAAAGTCGGATGGTGACTCCATATTCCTTAGGGATAATACCAATGTATTGTCCCACCTTTAGTCCCCCGATGACCACCATTTTGGACATAAAGGCCTTGAACTTCCTCAAGGCCTAAAGGATCCCTCATTGTTCTAATACATGTCATATCTTGGGGTCATCACCAATGTAAAGACCCTCATCCTCTTGATCTCTCATTAATTGATAAAAAGATTGAGTCGCAAGCAAGATTCCATTTATTCGAGCAAAGATCCACACAACGCTCACAGTGTCGACTCCACTAGGGACCTAGAATTGACTTCACGTTCAATCTTTAGTTCGTTTTCAATACTTTAAACTTGTTATTAACCAATCCACTAAATTCATTTAGCCTTCATACCTTACCACATGCATTAGGTCTGCCTTTAGATAAACCATGGGTTCTCTAAACTTAATACTTAAGCTCCATTTGGGCTTAGAAAAAAGTGAAAAGAGACTATCCCTCATAAGCCTGGAAACTTTTGGTATATCGAATGGGGATTATGACAACCACCCCCAAGCTTATGGAAGCCATTGATTGCAACAACCCTTTCAACTATTAGGCACATGTAGGAGCCAATAGAACCATGGAATAGGGCACCCCCTTTATTTGCATTTCTCTTTTAAAAGGAAGGGTCGAGATTCTTTAAGGAACATGATTAGGCATTTCCTCCAATGTAAATAACATGTTCCCCCTCTCTCCGTGATGTAAATACCACTCATCTAATATGTGTCTATCTATATCCTATTGTGTATTGAATAATTATGTACATTCCTATTTCCTTACTAAAGGGATTTTCATTCTCCTTATATATATATGTGTGTGTAAATATATATATATCTACACACACACACACACACACACACATATATATATATATATATATATATATATATATATATATATATATATA